>OY754945.1:1015970-1265672 GCA_963576515.1 Cryptocephalus primarius | reverse complement strand
GCCTTGACGTTTCAATTAACGTGAACTGTCGTATAATTTTTTGCACATGTTATTATAAGCTACAAAAAAGTCTAAATACCCGTCGTCTGATCCTGCTTTATTAACATTTTTTAAATCGTCCTTACTAATTCGACTGTTTACAAATCTCGTCCACCCAAATATCTCGATCGCTATAGAAAATTTTTATGATGCCTGCAAACGCTAAATCTCCGGAGACAAATCCGATAACTCGAGACGTATAAATTTCTCTTAAAATATTACCCCGATAGAAAAAAAGCCGTATCTTCACGCAGTTTTATCCAACTGGTGCCTGAGGGAAAGGCGCAGCTCTCGAAATATTTCTCGCCGGCCGACGGTGAATCACTTTCGCTTTGTGAACTTCTGGCTTCCATCCAGGGGAGGAAACGTTAAGATTACGGGTTTCATTGGTGCACTTAAATCAATTCGATTGGCGGACGAATACTTGAAATAAGCGAAGCATCAGTTCGGTTCGAATCGATCGCGGATTCTCGAAAGCGAACTTTTCCATCAATTTTATTCGAACGAAGGACGAAGCGAACTAAATTCGAGGGTTCACGAGGAGGTGTTATCCTTTTGGCCAGCTACGTTTTTCAATTTCAGCCACAAACCCATTTCATGACAACGGTTACGATCTACCCACAACTGTAACAGCTCTAATCTAATTACTTACAAAAATGGGAATTCTTGGGACTATCCACACTACTTATAATTAAATTTGGCTCATCCCGCCCCCGTATTTATCCAGCATTGGTTTCATTTGGTAAATAATTGCCTTCAATTTTCCTTAACGTATATTACATCGCCTTGATGTAGTTTTAATTTAAACGCACGACCCATTACGAAGAAACTCATTGAAACAGGAAGTATTTATCGACCTCCAAACAAAAGTTGCTTCTTCCGAGCTGTTTCAAAGGAAAACATTTCTAAAATAATGTCTTAAACTATGTGGAAGGGTGTGTTCCTTCTGCCTGCGGTAAAAATTCCATTAATTTTCACTGTGTTCGGTTTTGAACAGGAATTTAACCCCTCGTGGGTAAAAACACTTGAATTCGCTTTAAGAAAATCACTTTCGTCCATATTTAAAAATATTTCACCATCAGAGATACCTCAAGATTCACGTCGATGACAAATCCACTAAATACATCTGACTAAATTTTTTTATAGATCAGAATCAAATATTGGCAGAAGTGCCACACGAGAATATTGCGAAGACATTAATAAAAAAATTAATTACGAAATTTAATTTTAAATTAACTGAGCTAATAATTGAAAATGAACGCCTCCAAGCACCCCTGTATAATTTCCAATATGTTTCCTCCTTTACTACCGACATTGTATCAATCTAAGTCATCTCTCTCTCTCTCTCTCACACACACACACTTAAGTCCGAGTAATAACAGTACTTAAACAGCGTCTCCCGTGGACGCGATCTCCTTTAAATTCAGGTGCTTGGAAACGGCGTCGTTGCCCAATAACGGTTTAATTAAAATCCCGCCGGGAGTAATTATGGAATTAGCTACACTTCAATTTCGAAACTCGTTGCTTCAGATGTCGATAAAACTGCAAGGCGAGAAAATCGCCCCTTAGTTTTTCCCTCTCGGTTGAAACCTGTTCCGGAATAATTGAAATTCGTTTAGCCCGCAATAAGCGACAGAAGAGAGCTTTAGCTTTATGTAGATCGAGATGAAGTTTATTCGAATTAGCATAAGCGTTAAATCTTTCTGGTGTTTTATGTAAATCGAAATGGCAAACATCGAATGACAACTCTATTAAGCTTTTTTTGAAGCAACAAAAAGTATGTAAATTAATCCGAGACCTCGAATGATTTGTTTCAGGGGTACGGTGAAAAGTTGTTAAGAGGAAAATATGGAGCACTCGGAAAATTTCAACACCAGTTTATTAAATCTGGAGGTAAATTAAATCAACGACGGTCCCATAATTACGAGACCTGTTTGGCTTTACTGTACCGAAATTGCAGTATTTAAAGATTCATTTTAATCTTCAAATTCCAATTTCCCTGAAAGCGACTGATTAGGGGATCGAGGAAAGCAACCACCTCATAGATTTCCCCTAATTTTTCAGAAATAACGGAGTCTGAAACTCACGGATTCATTCTAAGCTTCCTAGGAAATTTAATGAAACTCTTCATGACGATTGGCCGAGATACAGGCAGTTAAAGTTTTTGAAAAAGTTCCAATACCCTTGGAACTTTTTCAGAAAAATCAAAGTCAAAAAACGCGACTGTTGGTGCTGTATCTTTATAGATTAGAGGTCGCTAATTACAATGCACTTGGTTTCATGGCGATCGGACGAGAATTAATGGAGATACAGGCAGTTAAAGTTTTTGAAAAAGTTCCTATACCTCCCCCCCCTCCAATACTTTGGACTTTTTCAAAAAAATCAAAGTCAAGAAAAGTGCAATACTTTTTTCGAAAAATATCCGATTAGGATCGAAGAAAATATACGTTTTTCTAGGATATAAAAGCATCGAAAATGCTCTAAATTGAATCTAGGAGATTTATGTAAGTTTTAAATTGTTTTACTCTCCGAAGATCGTAGAAGAATGGCGTAGATTTTCCTTGAATCAAATAGACGTCAAATAGACAATATGATTTCTCCACATAATATTAAACAACACCAATTCTGAGTCATGCTAAAGAAAAACTTCAGAATTTTAAAAGGCCGTACTCTGTTTAAAATTGTACCTATAGTTAATATGAAAATTACAAACTTACCAATTTAAATTCTGGCAATTTTGAAGTTAAGAAGGTTCTCTACGTAACTTAAAACTTCAGTAGGCCGGAAGGATTAATCAGATCTTCGCTTGGTAGCTTCAACATCGAAACGTGCCACCATAGGAAATCGAGGTGATTCAGAGAGGTCCCAATCTGTTTTCTAAAAAATAAAAAACATTAGAAAGAATCTACTATAAATATTCCAGACGTTTTGCTAGACTATCAAATTAGGTTTTTTTAACCCGGTTCACAAAAATGTAAGAAATGAGAAGAAAGTACCAGGTCAAAGAAAAGCTTTAGAGGTCACTATAGAATTGTAGGGCCTACATGGGTTTAGATTTGATTGTAGAATATTTTTGGAAAGTTAAACAGTTTCAGTTTTACCTTTAAGGTTTTTCAGGATTCTTCAACATCTAAATTGCCACCATATAAAATCTACATGGATTACTAAACTTTCAAATGGTTTCATTAAAATTTTGATATAGAATCTTCATCTAGAATTTAAAGTTCGTAAATGTGCTTGAAATCGAATGTTTGAATTGTTTTATTTTCTGAAAAGCGCAGAAAACTTTGTACTTTCCTAAATGTGGCAAATAAGGTTTAGAAGCTTTCATGTTATAATAGTAAAAAAATTGTCATTATCAAACTCTAGAACTTCCTTTGGAAATTTAATATTATAGAATGGGTTTAGAACTAAATTCAAAGGGGAAAGAGGGAAAATTTCAAAAATCCAGAAACACACAAAATTGACACCAAAGGAAGTTTAAGTGGTTTGTGGAAATTACAAATTTATTTTGCTTTTAAACATTCGTTTATTTTGTTTCGATAGAAAAAATCTAAAATAAAACTTTCATGTGTTTTCTACGAAATTTAAATTACTGAAAGGGCGTTAATATCTAATCTAAAAGTATAACAGAAGAATACATTGTTTCACTCTTCGAGAGGTACAGGAAGGGAATCAGAAATTTAGATTTTCCTAAATAGTCTCAGGAAGGTTCTAGAAACTTTCCTTTACTTCTAAACTTTCTAAACTTTAAAACTTTAGAATATTGAGAAGACGAAATATGTTAACGAAAATCAAAATATGAAATTGTCTACGTTTCACTTCTAATTTTGTCCAAATGACAGAAAATTTCAAGAACTGAGAAGAAAGATTTCATAGATTCTTTTGGAACCTTCAATATCGAAAATTGCGTTATTTCAGTTAGAAAGTAAAATTTTAAAATGTTTTAATTAGCTTAAGTTGATACAAAATTGTTAACAATATTAGGGCATATTTAGTTAGATGAAAATAAAGAGTGCTTTAAAAATTAATGAAAGATACTAACCTGAAATGGTGACTGGGTTTTCCATTTGGCCAAGGTGAGCACCTTGCGGTTAATATGGGTGTAGTATCTGAAAAAAATTAGTAAAAAATGTATTAAAATTATGAAAGGTATATAGGTAAATGAGGAATTTTAAAATAATTCAAAAAGACTAACCGTTGGATTATTGAGACAAACGTTTTTCGCTTTGAGCCCTTCTTCGAAGTTGCGCGCGCTGACGCTGCCGTGATTTAGTAACCTGAAAAGATTTTAATAAATGTACCAACATTTAATCACCAAAGAGAAAATAAAATTTAAGGTGTGATTCAAAAATTCTAACCTTTAGGCTGTTTTTCAGCCGTGCTACGAAGATCTCGCTGTTGTTCCTGAAAGCTTACCTGAAAAATTAAAAATCAGTAACTTTAGAGAAGAGTAAAAAAGATTTTGATAAAAACGAACCTTACAAATAGCTGCCACTCTCTTAAATCTCCGCCCTTATCTGAAGTTCTGTGCCATTGCCGACGAAAATACTCACCTGTAATAAAGAAAAGTGCAGTAGAAAGTGTAAAAACGAAAAAGTTATAATAAACACATTTAAAACTTTGGAAAAAGTTCAAACAATTTGCATACCATTTGACAATGACACGTCGGCATGATGGCAACGCCTCCTATCCTTGCCCTGCTACGGTACTGCCACTAAGAACACTAATCACAATCACTACCTGAAACAATAAATGAAAATCCTTGAATTATGGGAAGATAATAAACTGCAGGCAAAGAATAACTAAAACAAGAATACCTTTGCAGTACGTTAATTTTAAAAGTTATCAATACCACCATTGAAACAAATATAAACGCTAAAAACTAGCAAACGATCCAAATAAACTAGGCCAGCAAATATAAATCTATAGTACTGTCGCCGAAAAATTATTAAAATCATAAATTCAAAACGTACCGATAAAGTCGCTACGAAAATTATTAAGGGCGCGTACGTATGAAAAACCGACTCACCCTGTATACCGCGACACCGAAAATTCGAGAAATTTTAAAGAAAATTCTAAAACAACACCACCGATAATTAAAACCGACACGTTTTCTTACGAGGTAAACGCACAAATGAAATTTATAATAGGGAATATTCGGATGTGCGAAGGAAGGCTTCACTCGTAAACAAAGAAAAAACCGGACAAAAAACCCGACAAAAACTGCACTCGGTAGTTACTCGACTGATGAGCAGAAAAATAGACGACGACAGAAATAAATAGGTAAAATATTCGTAGGGACTTGGAGGAAAATGCAACGTTGTCGCTTCGTTAAGCAAATTTAAATAACGCGTGAATTGAGATTGAATTAATGAAATCAAATAACTTAAGAATCGTAAGTACTTAAATGTACCGTTAGAAAAAGTAATCGCCTTCACGTGAGTTTTAATTTCAAATTGTTGTAAAATCACAACATACTTATTAACGCGAAAAAACCCCGTGGATGAAAATGAAAAAATCTGGATGAAACCTCGCATCAAAAATGACGGAACTTTCACTTAAAAGCTGGGAGATTTAAAAATATGATCATCTGATCCAAGTAGAATCTATTTACCACACTACAGTTTTACTACCAAAACGAAAAAAAATAATTTCCAAGTTATAATTTCTGAGATGTCAGACATATTCCATAAGTAACAGATTTTTAATTTTATGTACGTATGTACCATTTTTTAAAGGAATTTTTCAGAGAAATTTTCATGGATTTCTCGTCTCAATGACTGCTTTAACATCCAGCGAAGTTAGCTGTGTCAGTCTTTAAGATAATGAATTAAAAAGAATTTATATATGTATACAAGATGTTGAAGCAATTTGTCGTCTAATTCAAAGCTTTCAACGACACGAACATCTAACAAAAACCATACTTCGAGACACCACCCTAAAGAGCGCTCGTAATGCAAATTTTTTAATGATACCTACTTTACTACGTCTGCATACCTTATCCTAAAAATTAGTACTTCAATAACGTTAATTCCTCTCGACGTTTAAATCCATTAATGGAGCATACCGGTTCCCTCAGCTGTAGCATGGAAAAATAAATTCCGCCATTGTTGCCCCCCGTCAAAACGGGATAAATATTCAAATCTCCTGATCCCGCATCCATTATTATTATTATTGTGTTATCGTTTTTGGGAACACGGAGAGTCCGAATAACATGCAAACAATGATGCATCTCTACGCCGAAACAAAACATGAATTCCAAATTCATAAAGAGCACGTTTGATACAAAGCGAAAATTCAAATTGGTTAAATCGCTTTCGTCGAACGGGAGAACCATGGAAATAAATAAAAGTTACGGGAGGGTATTTTCTTCTATGTTTCATTTTAATGCTTTCTGGTGTACGTACGTTCCTCCTTTTATATGATTTGAATTGGAATGTAACGTGGCACCTTAACGAAAATATACGTGACGTGCATTCGGGTGAAAGTTAAATCTACATATTTTCCCTATCAGACGTCATGGGTTTCGACGTCTAATGCATTTAGTAAGGAATTTTCGCAAATTTAGACATTACGTCCTTATAGGAAAGTTATTTTCTGGCTACTTACATGCTGTGAAACTCTAACGAGGAAGTTGAGCGCCTTTGAAAGTTTGCAAATTTCAAGGATAACGGCAGATCCTCCATGAAACTTCAAGTTTTGTAATTTTAATTTTTTCTTATTTCAGGGCGACTCTACTTTTAGTGCCGTTGCTCGGCCTAAACTTTTTACTGACTCCGTTCAGACCGGAGAAGGGCGCATCCTGGGAATATTTCTACGACCTACTCTCGGCCATCACGACCTCCTTCCAGGTATGTGCCCGTACTTAACAGATTCGATCATCCCCATTAAAACTTATAAATCTCCTGATAGGTAATCTTTCACGTTTACGAACAATTAAAGTTCCATATTTCACGGCACGTCGACATCCAATTTCGGTCCGTAAATCGCCTTACTTCAAACCGAAGTCTGCGGTTATAACTTTGACATTTTTTTAATAACTGCCCGACCAGGGGAGGAAAGGAATTTACTGTTCGCCTAGAGGACGCCTCGGAATGTTTTTATTGCCGCGAGCGACAAATACTAATTGCATTAAGAGGGAAGGTTGCCTCGGGCAAAAATAATGAGCTTTCATGCTAAAATAGCTAAAACATGCATAACTGCTTTGAAAAACGTTTATTTCCATCATTGGAAACATTCCAACGTGTGATAGCTTAAGGCAGTAACATTTCTTCTTAATTCAGAAATATCACAAATGGCGCAGGCAGCCTCGAATAAATTCGACAAGGCGATGAGAGTCGATGAGGATTTTTCTCCGCGATAATTAATTTCGAAAGTAAAAAGTGCCGGCGACAAGATACTAACGAAGGGTCCCTTTTCCCTCAGACGGAATTAAAAGTTTTAATATTTATAAGGGACGATTTCGAGTCGAATGCTGATTCGTGAAATTCGAAGGGAAAAAGTTGAACAGTAACAATGTTTCCTTAGGTTCGAAATTTTTGAATAATATTTTATCAGTCGTCGCGAGAGGGACAAGAGACGTTGAGGGTTGAATGAAGAACGATAATTGCTCATGAATAATTATCAGTCATCTATAAGAGGACTTTTATTGCACAAATAACGCCATTGCGTGTTAGGTTAAGTCCTCAGATGAATTTCAACAAATTTAAATTCAAACAAATGTAAACTTTTACTTTAGATTTCAGCAAAAAATTACAACTGTACTTGAAATGCTTATATAAGCTTTACATAACCCACAAAGTTAATTGCTGCCATGAAATCTGTTAATTTCTTATCTTCAAGTATTAAAACGGTATCATCGGCATAATAGATTGCTATACCTCCTATATTTGTTTCTATTAGGGAGTCAATATACACGATGAAGAATATGGGTCCTAACACAGTACCTTGGGGCACTCCAATTTATTTTCCTTTCTTTCTCACTGTCTAAAATAGTTTGTCAAATCAAATTTATATCTGTGTATAACTTAAGTATGAATGTGTGGGGATATACTTAATACATATAGAAATCGTTGTTACGTATTATCTTGTGTTTGTTTATACAATGCATTAATAGGTAAGGTAATTTTCGAATGGTTTTCCCATGTCCATATCCCACATACTGATGCCTCAAATTGATTCAAAATCATTCCTGTTAGAAATATTTATCTTTACTATTTGACCGTGATTTTGTCAGACCTGGGAGTGCACAAGTATTAAGGGATCAAGTGGTTGTTATTATATTCATCTTCAATATGGTTCAAAAATATAGAGTTCTGCAGAAATTGCTTGTGGCGACAGTTTGCACAATACTTTCATCCTTAAATTTCATACAGTCTCAACTTTAATCAAGATTACTATTGTTAATTAAAAAATTATAAAGTATCGTCTCTATCCCATCTGTAAATTAAATAAAGGGATATACAAATTCACCTCGCGTTCATTAAAATGATTGAGTTTCCTCCGCGAATTCCGGCATTAGAGACAAGGGGAGGAGACAGATCTATTTGTCGAAAATATTAAAGAAACCCGAAATGGAAATAAAGCAATTAAGGTTTCCATTTGCCCGGGCGGAGGAAACCCCAGCGCCCCCTCACGTATTTTCCATTTTAAAAAATCCGGGATCGCTTCGGTTAATTTTCGTTTTTCTTTCTTGTTGCAGGGGCTTTGTGTGGCGATACTCTTTTGTTTCTGCAACGGAGAGGTGAGTTCCCGCAGGAAGGGAGTCATTACCTCTTTTTTTTTTGTTTAAATTTAGTCGGAGGAGATTCTGACGAGGTTCTTTTTTCAGGTGCAAGCACAAATAAAGAGGAAATGGAGCGTCGCCATGTTCAGACCGAGGGCTAATTCGTGCACGGTTACTACGGTCTCGGTACGTAAGGTACTAAATTTTTATTGTTTTAACACTATTTACTTAATAACGCCCACGTGAATAGGGGAATGTTTCGTTTTAAAGTTTTCGTAGATTAACAACAAGACTTCCATGTAAAAGTTTGTCCAAACAAGTTGCGATGAAATACAATTGCGAAAGTATGTTAGAAGTTCAAATATCATTTCCACGGGACTGTGAAATGCACCTTCCATGGCCAGAAATACAAAGTATAGTTTTTTATTATACTGGGTGATCTAACAATCCGTACAGCCCCCAACTTTTGCCCTTAACACTTTTTCGACAAAACAAAACTTCCACGTAACTAATTCTTAATAAATTTTCACGTTTTCTGTTAATAATATCTAGTGTTATTTCTGCGCATTCCGCTATCACAATTAAAGTAAAGTTCTATTATAAAGAAATAGGGAGAATTGAAGACTGTACTAGTAACCCAAATTTACCTCTAAAGTTAATTTCGCTGTTGTATCCTTGAGAAACGAAGCTGTTATAAAAATACGAGGTGATTTATTTAATTTTCTTGTATTTGTATCCCGGTTAACGTAAAAACGAAATTTCACCTTTACAAAATCTAAACCAAAACAAAAAGTAAACGGTATTTTCACTGATATTAATTTAAATTAAACATCCCGAAACGAGATACTTCCACAGACTCGTTTGCCTTACTTCGGTTTTATTACACGAGTAAATACCCGAATAATTAAAAATTAGAGGTAAACGTCCAACAAACGAAATCATTACGGGGATTTTTCACATAAAACCCCCATTTTTTCCGGGATCCCTAGCGACCTTTCCACCGGACCGAATCGCAAGGGTACACTTTCTGTCCGCCAAAATGATCGATACGTTTAATTCACCGAAAAAAACAAAAGAGGGAAGAGCACATGATCCCTTTGGAGTCGACCAAATTTTAGATAAATTCGAAAAAAAAAATACCGCAATGTAAACCCTGCATTTAAAAGGAACAATAATTACAAATAACCTGACAGGTAAATTTATCTGACCGAGGAAACCTCCGTGTTATCGAGAAAAATACAATAGAAAATCTTCAATAACATCAAGGAATCATGAAACAACAGTTTTTAATCTACACAACTTTTCCATAAGTTCCTAGCTTCAAGTCAATATGGAATATAAAAATAAGCTTTAAAACGAAACGTTCGCTTATGTTCTCGCAATTAAACACGCCATTAACACATTAATTTAATTTTAAAAATTACCCCCTCACTTGCGAGACAAAATTTTTTCCGCAGTTAACCGAACGCGAACTTCAAAATGAAATAATTTAAAGCTCCCAATTTCTGGTCGTTAAAAGTTCCTAACGAGCGGACCTACCAACCCTCTCCCCCCCCCCGTACCCCTACGAATAAGGAGATAAAGTAATAAACTCGCAATACTTATTAAATCACCGCGTCCCCTTTATCTTTCCTCAACAGGTCGGCTATCCCTTGTAACAAGTGACTCCTGAGAGGAAAAAATCCAGGAAGAGGATAAGAAAAACGACCTTTTGTTTTACGAGCTCGCTCCCATATGAGAACATTTTCCTGATCCAAGGAAGGGGTGAAACATCGATTACGCCACCTAGCCCTCCCCCACTGGCTCTATAAATCCGATGGTTTCGCTGAGAAATCGAACACCTGTAGGGGGAATATTATCAGATGTACGTGAAAGGATATGTATTATTACCAACACGGAAATTTCAAATTAGCTGATTGAGCTCTGACTATTAGGCTGTTTTTGGGGAGAAATAAGCAATTCATTACCATAATCATTCGTTGTTCAAATCCATTTTGAATCACAGGAAACTATCCAAAACTTAGTTGCAGGGCGACCTTGGTGTTATGGGCTGTTTTGAATTTAAAACACTCATGGGTTATGACTTCTGGAGGTTTTGGCGTCTTTTGGAACACTCGATGGTACTTAAATTATTAAACTGCCTTAAAGGCTTTGAAGCAGAAAATTTGGTAATTATGACACAAAAATTCCCTACACTTATGTTAGTTCAAAGTTCTCACAACTTTTTTGGTGGACTTTGGAAATTTTTGACAACTCTAAAATGGGTGACTTTTTAAAGATTCTACAGAGGAAACTTAAAAGGCAATCATTGCTTCTGTAGCAGATTTTAGATCTTCTAGAAGATTTATTTTATAATTTCTGAAAGCGACACAAAAAAAACTAATCATAACTATGCTCACTCAAGAAATTATAACTTCCCAATTATTTTTGATGGCTGATATGTGTTCAAATCAAAATTTTCAAAAAAAGTTGTGCTAATTTCAAACTTTCAAAACGTTTCAATGTTCTGACAAGTCATAACATATTTTTCAAAGCTATTCTAAAATACTTTTCGAATACAATTATTTTTTAAAATACTTTTAGAGCACCTTTCTCCTTTTAACCAACTTTGGTGGTTACGCCACGTGAATTCTCCAAAAGAAATTAATTCAACCCTCTTAAAACAAATGTTTTTAGATCAAGCACGCTTGGAGATATAAAGTACAAACTTTTTTGAACTTATGAAAACAGGGGTAAAATTTATGGAACAGGTTCCGAAATGGTTCCAAATAATAGAAAAACTGAATTTCCCTTTCCGATGAGGCGCAAAATAGAGGTGAAATTTATTTCAGCGTGCCCTAATAGCTAGGAACTATACACTAAGCACCCTTATAGCTTGGGCTTGAAAAAGAGTATAACTTCGAATTTTCGATTCAAAACGATCTCGGTCCCATCCCCTATGTCCAGGACGCCTCCCGCAGGATCTCCGCACTAGGAACGGGAAAGGGGAAGAGAAGAGCACGGACGGGAACCGAGAGAAGCGTTGTCAAAATTAGAAAAATAGAAAGATGCGACGTAGGCTGTACACGATGAACGCGTGTGTCAACCTCAGAGGTCAAAGGGAGAGTAAAGCTGAGTAAAGAGGAGAGCTTCTGTTTATTCAGGAACTGATAATAAATTTCATCCATATTTTTCACGCCCGCAGGAATGGAAAGTCAAAGTGAAAATATTTTTGAGTCATTTCGGAGTCTACACTACCAAGTTTAACCATCTACCTTCCTCCTTCTACCAATTAGGGTACCGTAAGAATAGGTTTCAACAACACACTAAAGCTACACACTTTGAAACCCCCTCTAGGGTCAAGACGTTCAATTGTTCTCATTATTCCCTTCTTTTACAGTACGTAAGGTCTTCCTACGCGGCGAACGGCAAGGAAAAGGTATGACTAGGGCCCCTCGGTCGAAGGGCCTCGCAGTGGGCGAACGGCAGGAGGACCTCGACCATGGTCGTGAAAAATGACGGCGGGACCGACGCACAGTGCGTCTGAGACTTAAAGGGCCCACAACCATCCGCCCGAGTAGAGAACGTTTCATATTTTTAAATCCAAAGGTAGACACGTGAAAATAATGTAAAGGTATAAAGGAAAACCATTTGCCTAGTGGTGCTTTTCGATCAGATCCAATTAGTTTCTAGCGAATGATAATCCAACAATCTAGTAGGCGATGTAATCATGATATCAATGAGGTAAATACCATAACACTTCGTATTAATTTGATGCCTGTTTGATGAATGTTTCATAGCGTATCATAAAGTTGTCAGTTGGCTTTTTGTCCCATTGCCTTTAACATGAACAATAACCTGCAACCAAAGACATGAGGGCAACTACAGCTGGAAACTTCTTATCTGACCAAAATACTCCTTAAGGTACCTCCTATTGAAATTTGGACTTCGTCTCGAGAAATCCAAAGTTAGTTTCCAAGAGTTTCGTAGTTAGGTAAACACTCTGTATATACCGAAATAATTATAATAGCTTTACTGTATGGAAAGGGTTTCAAAAAGTTGTCCGGTAATTAGAGTTTACGCATGCTCGCGGATGTTACGTCGAACCAAATTGAAATTTTTTAATTTATTGCGTACCTCTTAGCCCTTTGGCGAGTTCAAACACGCGCCAATCATGCAATTAATTTTAATCATCATCACCATCAACAACAGTGTTGTGCGCTGTCAAAATTAGAAGGGTAAATTAATGAATATGTTGTTGACTTTAATATTAAAACAGCACAAAAACGAATATAATAAATAGCTCGTATTAAATTTTAATTATTGTCTGGGGAGCCCTTTTACGTTGTTTATTCAGAAAACAAGATATCATCCGCGGTGAATATTATTTTTGTACTTTTTTTACAAACTGGGTTATTACATTAAGCTAACCCTCTTCGTTGAGCACCTGGAAAATACGTTACGAAATTCCCCACAATAAAATCAATGTACACACCGACCAATTATTTTAGGGTAACTTGGGTAAGTCATTTGAATTCCTTTAAAATTTTAGAAACATACTTACAAGCGTGTAATCTTTACCGTGTAATCCACACTAATGCGCAGACTAGGGATCTGCGCAGCCTGTAGATACTGTACATTTATGCGAATTATGAAGTTGTTGTAATAACTTTTAAAGTTTATTGTAACTAAACAGTATGATTATATATTTATTAAATGTGAGAATAAATGTTTATCGTTTTTATTTTTTGTATTATTTTATTTACCCTAAAAACTAATAGCTAATGAGTAAATTTTGAAACTAGTTCGAAAACGTAATGATTAACACGAAACCTATAAAGGGCTAGTCTAAAAATATTTTACTCTCGTCCTATTAAATTTAAACAGCCTTCAAAGAATATCACATAAAATCCGCCTAACACTCCTTCAGTTAATTCAAAGTTAATTCAGGCTTTTACTTAATTTCTACAATGGTTTAAGTATTTGTATAATTCAAGTACGAAATGTTACATGTAAAATTAATTCGAAACAATTTAGAAGCTTTCAGAGAATTAACAAATTGAACGCTTAATAAATCTACTCAAAAGTCTCCCTCGTCTCTAATTTTAACTCAGTTCCGCTCTAAACTGTAATCGCGCGGCCAGAAACCACACGTTACGTACTTAATAAATAAATTCGTATAGTAATTCATAAACGGACTCCAGAAATTAGAAAACCGGCCGAAGGGGAATACGGCCAGGATTTTATTATTTAAATGAATCCGGTAGTTTCAGAGAAGTGGGGGTGCTAATCCTGAATAAAACAGGTGGATTCGTTTTAACAAAGGAAATTCCGTAAACGTAAAAACAGAGGAGTTTAACAGGTGCATAACACAAGGTATAATCAATCATTAAACTCGTTTAACGTTAAAAAAATAATTAACTCGTGTAACTACTAGAATCAAAAATTAATTACCAGATTCTAAAAGCAATTAATCTAGTTGTAATATTAATAGAGATGTAGAATATAAAATTGGTGAGGATATACAGATTCCATGAGTTTCTCTAAGCTGTTTTCGCATGTGGAGAAAACAAATGAAAATTCTCGACGCCATTTCCATTTTACCAGTTAATCCCCACGAGAAAAAAACCCACCAAGGGAGGACAGTAACGGAAATTTTCCCAGGTAATAATATTCATGGAGAATATTTTTTCCGGTTAATGTCGGGAAGCTCAAGGAATCGAATACATATTTATGAGAGGTGAGACGACACTGTTATTATAAGAAATTGAGATTTGGCGGATTTCCGGCGGAGATTTTCCATTGTTCAGTTTAATTCTCGGAACGTAACATTCATCGAAAGTGGAAATTATTTTAAGGGTTTAATGTGCAATCAAGCATTTTAGAATTATTGCGAAGTACCCACTTCACTACCATTTTACACAAGAGCGTTATTCCCCAAGAAAAATATTATTTTGGGTATCAACAATATTTTTACCTGTCCAACACTTTGTTGGAACTGTGGCATTCTTTGAAACTTCATGCCCCTTACAAAGCTTGCTTCTGCGTATGAATGTGGCGCTTCTTGTAAAATGTACAAGACGAATATAAGCTTCATGCAAATAATTTGTATGGACTTACCTCATGTCAACGATGACAGCTCCCTAGATCTTCTCCATCCAGCTCGATGATTTATAATGACTCCATAATCTGCAAATAAAATTATTTTTCAGTCACATAACATTCACTGAACAATTTTTGAAACGTATTTCGAAACATTATTTTAGATTCTAAACACTTCAAACTAATAAAAATTTACCCTTAAGTATCCGGGGTACGTCCCTCAGTACAAAATCAAGCGGCAGCAAATTCAATTTCGTTTTACATCAAATATAATTTTATCTACGGCAGCCAGGAAATTTCATTACTTCGACCCCGGGAGATACGCCTGTATAGCCCGACCTACATTTTTCAATGATATTATTGAAATCGTTTATTTCCACGATTTAATTGGTTTTCTCGTAAGAGGAAAAATGAATTCGCCAATTGCACGCTTAACCAAACGAACGTCATCATTCGTTGTGTTTATTTTATTAAACTTTGTAGTTAAGGTTATTGAGGAATAAGGCAAATTGGTTGATTAATTAAGGTTACTGTGATAATACATCATGTAAGGAATTTGGTTAGGTTCACTATAGTTTAAATGGAAAGTACTCTACTTAAATCTGTTCTTTTAATGAACAAATAATTGAAGGCAATTACAGGCAGAATTCATTAACCATGTTATGTATGTTTGACGAAAATACACAATAATTGCTGAAACTATACGCACGATAAAAATTGAGCTACGAGTTATTTAGTATTAGTAGGTATCAGTAGTAGTATCAGTAGGTATCAAGGAAGCCGCTTTTTCTGTCACTTCTCGTCGCTTGTATAATAAACATGCTCCAAAAAATTTTTTAGTCACTTGGGGAGCGTGCACGCCATTTTAACTAGTAGCTAGGTAATATTTGAATGAAACTACAGTAAAATAACTGCTACACTAAAAACAACTAGGGATACTAAGTGGTACAGTCAGCGTAACGCAGTTGACATAATTACAAAGCATGAAAGTTGTAAAATGTCTCCATTTCTCGCTCAAAGATAGCATATTGCGTTTGCTAGGAGTTCAGAGGCGTAGAGCGATGCTTCACGTGTCTCTCCCTTGGTACCACTGCACGCTTGGTGCTAGTGTATTGCGTTACTATATCGGTTCTAACCATCGTTATGTTTCCAATTAAAAAATGCATAAACAAATACAATAAACAAAAATACAGATCTTGACATTACCAAAGAGCGTGTTACCATATTTTAATTTATCTGCTTGTTATTTTATTTAAAATATTAGATAGGACCAGTAGATATGGGCCAAGGTGGTTCAAGAGAGCCTCCACAACCACCAGATCCAATAGATTTGTGTGTGAGTATAAGTACTTATTTATTTTCATTTTCTTTTCTTATGATTTATAATCCCAATTACAACTACGTCCACATTTTACACATCTGAATCTTCATGGTTATGTAACAATCGGAAAATCAAGTTTTCGAGCACTTTCTTAGAAGACGCTGCTCAGCCTACGGACATACTGTCGCCATCTGTTATCGGAACTGAGAAACCGTTCGTCCAGCATGGACATTTGCTATCGAAACCGTCACTCTGCAGGTGAAATGATACACGTTAACCTTTGGATACGCTTCGACAGAACCGTCCCCGACTATTTTAAGAGATTACGCAAAAGAACGAAAATAACCTCGACGCTCCGACTCTCGCGTATCCCCCCTTCCCCCTTGGCGCACCTCCTCTACACATTCTCGGATAAGAAACCGCTGACGAATGGTAATATTAATTCGATACCGCCGATGAATGAAAAGAGGATCTCGCTCTCTTTCGCTGGCGTGTTTACATTCGTCAGATACTATTTTGTTTGTATTCGGAGTCGTCACAAATGAGTCATTGAGTCAGCGTTCACAAGAGAACAGAGTCGAGTATGAGCGGTCGTCGAGTGCTCATTTCGGGATAGAATTCTGGTATAAAAGTGGCGCGATTAATCAAGTGAAGTGGCTTAAGTAACGTACAAAAGAGAGGATACCGATATGGCATCTTTGAGATTCTGGGAGATAATCTGCCTGGTTTACTCCATTGCGTTGTTCGTAAGTTAAATCAGGTTTTACGCTCGCGTGTACACACATAAGTGGAATGTTTGAGTACAGGGGAAGATCAAAGCGAAACGTGCCTTGTTTGTTTCAGTCGTAAAATACCTGTAGAAAAGGTAAAAGTTGGATAACTTGCTTACAACTCCCCTGCACTCTCCGTTTACGTTTCTTATCTATTTATGTTGTATGTGGGCAATTTATGTTTTCGAAATTTTAAATCACAAACTGACTTAGTTGTCAATAAACCGGTGTAAACATAACCTTCCATGATTCCAGAAAGTGTCACGTTTAACCGTCAAATGCAAAATAAAAATAAAAGGTTCCATAGCACGGGTCAAAAATTTTAAAAACGCATTTTTAAGAAAGAAAAGTTGCCCGACATTATTCCCGAAAAGTTAATAGCCTCCACAATATTTTTACTAATTATAATACTATGGGCGTGGATTACCAAAACTACAAATTTTCAAAAATTTATTAGATGATAAGTAAAACAAAATGGCGACCCGAATTCGTAAGAGGCTGAATGAGATAAGATTTATTTACGGACGTGTATCGATATTCTATCAAGTAATTTAAGGCAGTCTGTGTTGATACTTGCAATGTTGAGATTAATCAAAATCGGTAAAACTTTATGTAATCAGATACATATCATTTGGGAAATCTTGTAGTTCTCAAATGTTTCGTGTGATTTTTCACGATATTCAGATAAAATTTATTCTTACAAGTAGTGATAGGTATTCGTACGTTAGTTGCAATAAATCATACTTGCCCAAAAAATTTAAAATTAAAAATAATGCAGCCAAATTTCTCAAAAATATTGGAATTGATCAAAAAAGGAAAAATATGCGATGTTTAATACAGATGGGAAAGAATTTTTTTTTGAATCACCCCTGTCAATTTTCACCTATGATATAAATATGCATTTTTAAACAGCCGCCACAGAGAATTTCATTGTCTTACTAGGGGTTATTTATTTATATAAATTTATTAACGTATACTTCACCTATTGATTAATATTGATTTACTGAAAGAAACAACTACCTAAAATATTACATTTCTGGTCACGGTTCAAAGGAACTTATGACCCGCCCAATATAAATATTTTAATTATGTTGTAAAAATTTTATCACGCATTTGTGACGAAAATACACGCTTTTGTGACGAAAATACACGCTTTTACTCGTAAATAAACGCATATTAAATAGAATAATAAGGAAGTCGTTGTGATTTTACGACAAGACACAGTTATTGAAGTGCGATAGATTTTCCTGTTCGCATTTTCCCATTTTGTAAAAATATTGGAAGTCATGAGCTGCAGCAAACGTCGGAGATAAAATACTGTCAAATGGAAGGGGGACCAGCTGGATTCCTACAAAAGTATTTTTGACAGGAGGATGATTGAAGAGATTTTTACAATTTTCTTAAGGGAACAGGATGATTGAATAAATTTCTACTAAATTTTTTGGGGAGATCATTTAGCAAGGCTGTCTATCTATCTATCAGCTGTGTTAATAACACAAAATATTATGAACTTGTATTGAAGTTCAAGTACATTTGTTTTCATATCCTTAAAATATCTCGTTTCGCGTTTCCACGCTTTTAAGTTCCAAACAGTAGGTGTCGTTGAAATATACAGTGTGATTTGTTAAAATACCATGTTAAAATACCAACCACCACGCAACTCTTTTCCCAACTATCATTAACAAGTCATCGATTTAAACAAATTTCTTCTTTTAGGCAACTGGTATAATCCTGATAGCGTTTTCTGGGGACTTGATATACGATGTGTTCCATTATTACAAATTTTTACCGAAGAACATACTGGGGCCATTCTTCCTGTTCCTCATCTTAGGGATAGGACATTTACTCTTAACCTGGCTAGGAATAAACGGTCCGAGGCGAGAACATAATTTCCACATAATCCTGGTAAGTTACAACAGTGATAACTGTTTAATATGTTTGCTTAAATGATTTATCACAGTCATATGAAAACGTTAAATAATTTGCTGAGAATGTTCCTCGAAGAATCGTATTGATTGAATCTAAAGTGGGTCGCATGAAATATTAAAATTCTCTACGATAAGACTCGGCAATCCTTTTTGTTTTATTGTACAGCCAATGTGGCAGCAATTCCCAATAATGTACCTTTTATAACATTATGTTCATTACGTGTTTGTTCAATACTGCGTTTAATTTTATTATTCAAAGTACTATTTATAAGTAGGTAAGTACATGTGTAATCTTCAAGATCGTGGGAGTACGTTAACCTTAACTAACATTTGCTCGCTAATTTAAATAACAATCACAACAAGCTTACGTCGTTAGTAAAATATAATAAATAATCTACACCTCATTACTACGTAGAATTATTGTAACTTTGCAAGACATCGGGGGAAGTTATAGAAAACTTGAAAAAAAATCTAGAATCTACTATAACGATTAGATACACTGAAGACCTCCAATAACCGTGCAAGAAAAAGCACAGGGCAATTATAGAACGTGACGATGTTTCTGGAAGATCCAAACTAATCCCAAAAACGATTTCAGGCAGTTCCAAATAATCCAGAAGAGATCATTCTAAGAATTTCTAACACTGCCCTAAACAAATCCCGGCCCGAAGAGGACACGTTGAAAAGGTCTTTAATGTTAACCTACAAGCTTTCTAAAGAAATTAACATTAGCCTAAACTAAATCAACGTGTTTAGGGACTAGAAAAATTCTGGAACAGTTACGTAACGAATAACTAACCAAAACTTATTTTCTTACAGTTCATGGTATTCACCCTAGTGCTTATCATGTGCGAATGCTCCGTTGCGATCTGGTGCGTGGTGCTAAGAGGCGAAATCGCCGTCGATTCGATCCAGCTAATGACGAAATCTTTCAATCCTGACGCAATAAGAAGTGTGCAGGATAACAGCTGGGCGAAATTACAGACCGAGGTAATGTGAGCATAAATCAATTAACGCTTTAATTACATAGTTGGAATCTATCACGAAAACGAAGAAATAAATTGAGGTAAACGATCGGCGAAGTTGCTAAATTAACAAAATCGCATAAAATAACAAGTCGTATATTTTGTTTGTCAAATTGCAAAAAGAAAAAGCGTTGACAGCGGTGGGATTCGAACCCACGCCCTTTCGGACTGGTGCCTAAAACCAGCGCCTTAGACCGCTCGGCCACGCTGCCTGTACCTCAATTCGTTTATATCGACAATATATACTTAGCCTTGAATGTTATTATTATAACTAATTAAAAAGATTCATTATCTATCGAATTCAAACGCAAGATTTTAATCAGTAAGTAAGTAAATGCTTATATCACCTAATTATCTTTGTAACAAGGCCCTTAGTACCCATATTAAGGCTAATAATTTTGTACGCTTTGTAATAATGTAATTAAAGTCAAATCTAATATATCAGCCTAATATGACGTAATCAGCATTTACAGACCAGAATTAAATTGTTTATAACTCAAAAGCTATGAACCTGAGAGGGTATAATAGACACTTAAGTTTCTGGGAAGAAATATTCCCATTAAACCCAGCAATTATCCTACAGTTTAGTAACATTTTTTGTTGGCTTCCATTTGCCAACAGTTAGGGAGTAGTTAGTAGGTGTTATTACAAACTTATTTCAAAATGTGTTCAAATGTAGCGTTAGTCTTTCAACGATGTATCTATGGTTCGTAAATCGTTGAAAAATAGTTAGTATTTATTTATCTTTTAAAATTTAGTCACATACTTCAAGTGCATTTGTTACACTTATTACACTGCTTTGTTTAAAACAATTTTTGAAAAATTCGTGTCTCACAGATAAGTTTACATTTTTTGGAACTGTTCATGCACTTTTGGTTGTAGGGATTGCTCTCTTTCTTTTAAGCCGGGAACGTATCGATTATACACTGTATTTTATTATAAATTCTACCATTTTCCGAACCTCAAAAACAAATGACAAGTCTAACTGCTGTCCAACTAAGATTGGTTT
Organism: Cryptocephalus primarius; assembly: GCA_963576515.1. Lineage (NCBI taxonomy): Eukaryota > Metazoa > Arthropoda > Insecta > Coleoptera > Chrysomelidae > Cryptocephalus > Cryptocephalus primarius. The sequence goes on along the minus strand of OY754945.1, from coordinate 1,244,771 downwards.
AATGCCCCAACCGTATGCCACCAAAAAATGCTACTAAGGTATGTTATCATCCCTAAAATCATACTACTTCATGAACCTCATTTCCCTTCCCAGTAATCCTGTTTAGAACCCACATAAGGAACACAGCAGAATATAATAACTTATATAGAATTTTAAGATTATTTAAAACACCACCGAAGTATACGCTTCTCTCTAGTAACACGGGGCAAATAATTTGAGCTTCATATTACCTTACCTTTAGGCAAGATACAATAAATTTAAAGAGACATTATTAGTAACAATTTTTGCAATTGGAAGTAGCTGCCCTTTCTAAAAATATCATTGGCATGTTTCGTACCAAAGACAGAAGAGAAGAAGTCACCCTTGTACTCTTATTCTCATTTCTTCCTCCTCCTTAATACATAAAAGCTTATTTTAAGTAATAGACTAGAGCACATAAGGACTTAAAGTCTTTACATTGTAACCTCGATCAGTACAAAAAATTATACAATCGAAGCTACATGGATCATAGTTACTCATTTTTAACTCTTAGAAATGCCACATGGTAATACCTTAGCCTGGTTAATGTAGTTGAGTGTTAACAACAACTTTAGGATCTTTAGTATCTTTTTCGAGTAGTAGTAGATCACTTACTTTTGACTCAGTACTAAACATTACTGTTTTGCTTTTCAATAAATGTAATTGAGTTGCTTGTTTTCAATACCTTTACTAAAAAGGTTGGCTCAAAGATAATGCTTTATTGTTATTAAATATTTCAGTTCGGTTGTTGTGGACTATATGGTGCGATCGACTATGGCACGAACTGCCCGATATCCTGCCTAAACCTCAACCAGTCGAACACAACATTTCACATATGCTACCAAGATGGTTGCCAGAAACCATTCACGAAGTTCGGGAAGGGGCTCATGATGAAAGCCGCGATAATCGGATTCTTCGCCGCACTTTACCAGGTATATTTAAATTTTAAGTTTACTCGAAACACTCACCCCATGCTTCTTTCGCAGTGCATAGGCCTCATCTTGTTCTGGAAGTACTTCAAGACGTTGAGGGAGAAACGAGCTGAAAGGATCGCTCGGAGGACTGAGATGCAACGGCAGTTATCCGAAGGGCAGCAGCCGGGCGTCGCGAGGCTGAGCGCCGAGGTCCCGTTGATGCAGAACCTTCCGCCAGCGAGGAAGTCTTCGGCGCCGCCACCTCCTACGACGACCAACTGAAATTTATTACGATTAATGGGCATCTTCCACGTCTGCATGAGCATGATATTTGAAATGTTTTCTATAAGCTGTAAGTACGTACGTACAGAGTTTTATATTATTTCTGACTGAAGGTACTGTGTCACATTTTGTTTAAATATATTGTTTTAGTATTAAGTGTAATTTTTGTACATGCTATGGGGTTACAGGTGATCATCGTTTAACATGTTCTTAATAAATATGTAGATACCTATGTGTGATGTAATCCATTACGTTCAGCCACCTGCAAGTGCTGAGTGTGGATGAGGTACCAAGCGGTGGAAATATTACAATTTAAGGAGACATTCAAACATTTGAAAATTCGTAAAATGAAGCGTCGGTCACAACACAGAACACCTAAATCACAAAACATAAGTCTAACAAGATCTAACGTAGAACTAGCAGCGCAACGCGGGTTGCATACCGTCTCGACTGTCGACATTCCGTGCCTGACGTACAGCCGGTGAAAGTAAAAAATCTGACGTTATTCTCGTGTGATTATAGTAACATCTGCGTTCCCAGCCCTGGGGATTTTTTTTGGTACGTTAACTGAACAGCCCCTGCTATGGAAGCGATCCTCGCCAAACTGCTGGTCGCCAACAGTAAGATAATACAAGAGGTAAAACCGACACCCGCCCAACCTAACCTCATTTTACACGTGCTTTCTGAATTCTAATCCTTAATTAACTATTAGGGCACGGTGGAGATGAAGGACGCGTTCAAGAATCTGGACGCCATCCCCGCATTGTGCGACGTCATCGTCTTATCCCCCGATCCCCAGATCAGACAATCGGCCGCTGTGATCCTCCGAAGGAGACTCGGCAAAAAGAGGCACTGGTCTAAGATCAACGTTGAGACCAGGAACAGGTAAACCTGTTGTCTCCTCATCTGTTAAGTAGATAATGATCATCATCGGCGAAGAGAAATATAGTTATTGTCAAATTTAACCAACATGTAAATCTATCAAGTTAAATAATTTTCATTCATTTCAGTAGTAATTAAATGCAATTTTAACTATAATTAACAATGAGTAAAACCTAATTAATGTCGCGGTTATACCTAATTTTAGAATCAAACAGGGAATGCTACAGGCATTGGTAAACGAGCAAGAGAAATTAGTAAAAAATTCCATCGCTCAGTTTATCGGAATCATAGGAAAGCACGAATTTCCGGATAACTCTTGGCCCGAGGTCCTGCAGTTTGTGCACACTCTTACCACTAGTGATGTCATTTTTGATAAAGAGGTAGAAGTTAATAACATCACAAGGCGTTTCATTGTTGACATATATCTTTTCATTTTTAGTTAGGAATGTATACCCTTTCTATAATGACAGAGTTAGCTCAGGGTACATATATCAACCATGCCGAATATTTTGCTACCCTTTTCACTAGCATCCTCCATAAAGCTCCTGATCTTAAATCGAATTTGGTGTATTACACTGTAACGACGATGAAAAATATCGTGCCTGTCATCGGGGGACATCAACAGGTACATTTACATGTTTAAGAGAATTTAGCCAAACATTACACCTAGTTACCATTATATTTTGTTTTAGATGAGAAACGTTTACAGTGATTTATTGCCCAAAATCTTAGAAATTATCAATGCTAATTGGCATGATGATGAGAAAAGGACGTGTGATATGTTTGAAATCATAGAGGAGCTAATTGAATATGCGATTCCTGTCGTAGTCCCACATATAGCAAAGATAGTAAAAGTGTGCCTTCACATCGCTAGCAATGGTGGGTCTACTAAAAGTGTTCAAATTAAAGCCGTCAGCGTCATCGGGTGGCTCATAAGATCTAAGGGAAAGGTAAAGGGCTCCGTTATTTCATATAATAGGATATTTCCTAATTACAATGAAACATATAAAATGTTTATAACAAATATGTTGCGTGGTAGTCCAGAAAGAAATTAGTGATAGTAAAATTATATGGCAACAATAATATCAAGTTTATGGTTTGAATTAATTGTATCAAAGTAACAGTTTGGTAATAGTTCTTATGGCAAAGTAACAATATTTTTGTTTTAAATAATGTAAAAGTGTAATAGTGGACTATAGATGGAACTGAAACATACAATTACTTCAGAATGTAACTGATTTCATTTAAGAATTGCTTCCAATGAAAATTTATCAAAGAAAATATGTCATGTGAAAGGGGATTTTAAAAATTTGTTTCCCCATTGCATTTTAAGTATTAATTTTAATATATTTATCGTTAAAAATAATAGTTTTGCAATATATTTCACGAAAATGTTAATTACAGCTTTTATTTGGTGAAGTAAACAACTTTGTGGCAGTAAACCTTTATGGTATACTTAAAACACGTTTATGAATATTTGAAAGAAGTTTACCCGTAGCAAAATAAAATTCCACCTTAACGAATTGACATCATTGTAGGTCATTCAAAAAAATAAACTCGTCGAACCCATAATTGACGTCTTAATTCTACTAATGGCTCAACAACCTGAGAACGAAGGCAACGAGGAGTACTTCCTCGGTGATCCGGACCAATTTACCTCGATCACTGTCGCCACCCAAACCCTGGACTTGATAGCCCTGAACATACCCGCAGAAAGAGTCATCCCTTACATCCTCACCAAAGTCGAACCAGCCCTCCAAGGCAACGATATCTACGCTCAGAAGGCGGCCTATCTGGCACTAGCCGTGCTAGCTGAGGGTTGCTCAGAACGTATCAGGTTGAAGTATTTGGAGCCATTCCTCAAGTGCGTGTGTCAGGCGATACATAACCCTAACGCTGTTGTGAGGAACGCAGCTTTCTTCGCGTTGGGACAATTTGCTGAGCATTTACAGGTATATTGAAACTTGAATACAGTAAATATTGTAACTCGTAACAGGGTGGGGTAGTTGTAACCTTAACACTTAAAAGTTTGGGCTTGTGGGATTTTTATGAATTTGAAACTTTGTCCTACTTAATTTTTGTGTCACCAGCCTGAAATCAGCAAATACGCCTCGGAGCTTCTCCCGCTTCTGTTCCAGTGTCTAACACAGGTCTTCCAACAAATGGAGGCGGAAAAGAAGGACCCTCCGAGCTTGGACAAGTTGTTCTACGCCCTCGAGACTTTCTGCGAAAATCTAGAGGAGGGCCTGATGCCCTACCTGCCGACCCTGATGGATCGGCTATTCATCGCGCTTAACCCCAGCGGGTTCTCCCTGCAACTGAAGAGGGTCTCGCTGAGCATTATAGGGTCGGTCGCCTGCGCCGTCAAAGAAAACCTCATGCCCTACTTCCACAAGATCATAGAAGTGCTGAACGCGTACATCAATTCAGATCCAAATGATGACATTCATCAGTTGCAGAGTTATGCCATAGGTGAGGAGTTTTTATTCTTAGAATACGAGGTTTTGATTGTGCTTTAAGTTTGGAATAAACTCTTGAACGGTTTGAACCAACAGTATGGCTTCTTGGTCACCATTCATTACCTACTTTCGATCAGGGTACGTCAGCGTGTCAGCTGATTTATTAAAAATATATATAGTGTTCTTTGTTCTCAAAAGTATTTCTTTGTTTGTAATTTCTTGATTATCAGGGAAAATGTCAAATTCGTATGTTATAAGTAATCTATAAAGGCTTTCAAAAGTAGCTTATTAAAAAATAAGTATTTTTAGAGATCAATAATATCTCTTTATTTCTCTGTTTAGAGTCTCTTGCCGTTATAGCTCAGTTCATCGGATCTGAAAACTTCAAGCCTCTAGCAAACGAGTCTTTGCAACTGGGCCTGAGGCTTTTGGAACAAAGCAACGATCCCGACATTAAGAAAAGCGTTTACGCCCTATTCGCCTCGTTGGCCATCGTGATGAAGGAGGAAATCAGTCCAACTTTACCCAAAATCGTTAACGATATGATCCAGAGCATACAAAGTAGTGAAGGGATAGTAGTGAGTCAATGGACAACAAAATGAAGTGTTTTGTGTTGATATATGTCAGATTTGTAGACTCATTATGAGGATGATGAGAAGAACGAGGTAGACGTTTACGGAGGACTGTCCGATAGCGAAGAAGAGGTCGAAGAAGACATTGACGGTTCGTCCGACGGGAGCGTCGACTCGGCGCAGTGTAGATATTCTGTTGAGAATTCTTACAATCAAGAAAAGGAGCAAGCATGTGTAGCACTGAGGGAAATATGTATAAACACAGGGTAATAATCAGTAACTATTAATCACAATCCAATATCATCAGCAGAACTCCTCAGTGAATAAATTATTAATGAATAATTCTTTTAGGTCCGCTTTCCTCCCCTACATCGAGAAATGCTTCGACGAGCTATTCAAGCTAATTAATTACCCACAGGATGACATCAGGAAAGCGTCTGTTGAAGCTTTACTACAATTCTGCCTGACTCTGAACAAATTTAACACCATAGAAATCAAACAGGCTCTCTATAAGGCTCTTCAGATGTTCATACCGAAGTGTGCAGAATTGATTAGGGTCGACGAAGAAAGGAGCGTTGTGATGGTATGCTTGGACGCTTATTCGTCATTATTGGAAGAACTTAAATCTGAGGTGTTTGTCGGTGACGGGCACAAAGCGGCGATCATGAACTGCATCATTGATGTGCTAACGCTGAAGGTAATGTTCATGGGACAATATGAGGTCTACAGTCATGTAAAGATTTTTTACTCATGAAAACTCTGAAGGGCTATTTAAATTTTTAAGTTTTTATTCCTAGCAGCAATGAGTACAATCAATCATATTGACTTGATCGATATAAATCGTGCAAAATCTTCACTTTGAAAAATTTTATGAAACTATTTGAAATTCCCACTTTATATTTCTAATAATATTAAGTTTAGCCGATCATTTCTTTTGCTGTAATTGTATATGATTTCAATATCGCTATAAAAATCTAATAAGAGGACTTATTTGTTTGATTGTGTTTTGCACAGACGATGTGTCAAGATAACGACCTGGGAAATACGATGGAAAGCAACGAAGATTACGATGAAGCCGAACAGGACGAGCTGTTGATAGAATCTGCAGCGGAAGTGATCCCCAAGTTTGGAGCGGCAACCACGCCCGACGATTTCGTACTGTACTTCAATAACATCTACCAGCTAATGTCGCCAAGAACGGTAACAAATAAAACCTCTATGAAGACTCTTTTCATAACCAGTAATGGGCAAATTAACCCAGTGAGATAGGCAGACCAGATAAGTAAAATCTAACATTTTCTCGAGAAGTTGTTGCAAAATTTTGGCCATTAAGCACTTCGCTACTATAATTCTAGATGGGTAATATTTATTTAAATATTTCAGAAAAAGCAATGCAGCATCAGTCAAAAATCTTTCGCCTATGGAACCCTGGCAGAATGCATGAAATCCCTTGGACCTTATGTGGAACCCTTTGTGCCAGCCCTGTTGGATTTATGGTTAGCCGGCGCAAAAGACGAAACTGAGTCAGTCAGGCACAACGCGATATTTGGCCTGGGGGAGATGATATTGTATGGTGGAGATAAAATTTTCAAGTAAATATGTTTGCTGTTAAATATGGCACGATTTTGAAATACATTGTTGTTTACAGTCATTATTCAAATATCCTCCAGGCGTTATCGGTGGCAGTTTCCAAAGAAACGCACTCTGGTTCTTTAGATAATATTTGTGGAGCACTCGCTAAAATGATCATATCGAACCCCCATGGCATACCCCTAGAACAGGTAAAACTTGCAGAGGTAATCTGGTGTTCGATATTTGAGATGACTTTGTTCCAGGTGTTCCCGGTATATTTAACCAAATTACCTCTAAGAGACGACTTCCAGGAAAACGAAGCGGTTATAAATTGCTTCTACAGCCTTTACAGGCAAGGAAACGTAGTGTTGAAACAACATTTAACAGACGTTATTAAAATAGTAACGCACATTTATTACAAGAACCAAACTCCGAACGACAGTGAGTTACCACCTGGTTTGTAGTTTTCTTTGTTAATTATCTGACTGAAATTTTAGAGACAAAAGCCGTGCTGACAGAATTTTTGAAGACAGTCAACATGGATTTTTCAGAAGAATTCGCCAGCGCAGTGTCATCTCTGGGTCCAGAAGCTACAGAATCTATTTCGAAACTTTTCTCATAATATAGGTAATCATCATATGGTATTTTGTTACCATCTATCAAGCTTTAATGTTTTTTTTTTACTAATTGAATGTTATAAGACTATTTATTTATATTATGTTGATCCAGAAGTTTCCCAAGTATAAAAGCTTTTGATAGAATATATATACACAGGTATACATCATGAATGTTGAAGCTCGTGCCTTTGTTTTCATTATTCTTTATACATCTCGTACATTCTCTGTATATCTACGTTAGTTGGGTATTAACGTTTTTATAATAAAACTGTTTATATTAATTTGATGTTACTTCACTTACGATAATGTGTATTACCCAACCTCTTATCAGGGACGAATCATTTATAAGATCTGAATTCCTAATTATAAATTTGATAATAAGACTGTTCAATCATGCAGAAAACATGTTGCTAACATGTTATACACACCTTAATCATTGAGATTACCATCAGTAGAAAAATAGGCGACCAAAAATAATTTTCTGTGCTGGAATAAGTCTATCGCTATACATCGTGTGTCGCTCATTTTACATACTGTTTGTTTCAATTTGGATGCATGGTCTTCTTACCATTAACAACGAGATTCAAGGATACAAATAACACCTTCTTAATGGTTTCTATTGGACCAATGATGTGGACTATTACTACTTTAAAGTAGTTGTGATGTAGTATTTTCAGTACATTATACATAAACTGGGGATTACTCCCCAAAATCGTTTAGTTAAGTGAAACCAAAAAAGTTGTGCTTAAAAATTTTTCAGGCCCGGCACATCATCTACAGAAATATAACGTTTCCAAGTAGTTTATTTATTGTCATTGCCCTTCTAAGGTTTATTTACGCATTTTTATCTGTATTGGGTGTTCTCTGAAATAGCTGTCCTGATCTTATCGTTATCACATAAAAGAATCATAGATTCTGATTTGCTTGAAGTATGTACTGATAGGCCAATCATTTGGATTACTTACACTAGTCTATATTAATTACTCTAAGATGGTGTGTCTGTGTTTCTATGGAAATTTAATGAGAGAATTATGAGGCTTTCTATTCTAGTGTCGTGTAAGTTTAAGGTAAGTACAGAACTAATGGTGTAAGTTCTTGAATATATCAAACATGCAGTGCTTTTAATGATGGCAGGTGTTTTTCTTGAGTAACTTCAAAGTTTGAACCAAAATCTCTGTTTGCAAAGGAACAGCGAAGGTATAAGAAAAAGTTGACAATTCATCAAGGCAATAAGACGTTTGTAACTTACTAAAAATACATTACAATTTATTTAAGTTTTTATGGTGAAATTAATATTTAGATATTCAATGAAGATCTTAAGAGGGCATTAAGTAGACAAATGGGGTCATTGATTAATAGTAATTAGACATTAAGCAGGTAACGTAACGATTACTTAAGGACATTGCCTCTAATTACCCATTTACGAAATTTATTGCAAAGCAATAAAAGAATAATAAACCAATCGATCATGATAACAATATTTCAGTTACAACATATCCGTTTTGGTGACACTTCCCTTTTTTGATTACATTTGTTCTTCAGTAAACTTTTTTTTTGAACGATTAATGATAGAAATCACAATTTAGCCGTAATACTCAAAAGATAATAAACAATGCATAGATAGAAAAAAAATAACAATAAAATTTCTTACTTTATCTCACACTGGATGTGGTTTATTAAGATTTATCGCACATTTAACAAAAACATATTTTTTACAATATGGCATCTTAATAAGAAACCTCCAAGTGTGGCAAAACCAACATAACTGTTGAAATTCAAGGCTCAGTGGGCTCTAAAAATGTTTCCCAAATTTTTTGAGCACCGAAAAGGCTCTAAAAACTTAGAAAATGACCATTAAAAATGAGTATATTGACATTAGTAATGTCAACGTGTAAACATATTGAACACCGAATAAATTAATAAAATAATTTTATTAATACAATTCTATAGACATCTCTTGCGTTAATATGATTTTTATGTAGAATGATGACTACATTCAGCCTTCCAGTATCAGATCTACATCAGTGATTAAGAGCAAACATTACAATTACAGAATTTTCTAGAATAATCACTGCGATAATGGGAAGTGTTACACACCGCCCGAATACAAAAAAAAATCATGTCAACATCGGATCGTTTGAAAAATTGCAAACTTTTAATCTATCACCTTTCGTCTGCGATAATCAGCACCTACGCTCATTCTCTTTTGATAACGACGGTATATCTATACAATCACGTGTTTACTCGCTCACTTGATTAATAAAAGCGTTTCGAAAAATACCTTTTATAACAAGTTAACGTATCGGGTTTTAATAAGTCAACATGTAAAAGTTGTAAGTAACATATTTACATCATCGAGATAACAGTGATTAATAATTCATTTAATAAAGGGAGAAAAATAGGTTGTTTGTATAACGTGGGTCTTGATCAGTGAAGTTTTTTAAAGAAATAAGACTAACTAAGATTCTTAAGGACATTAAATTGCACAGTTATAAAATTATCATTTCCCTCAACTTCATGCCTTCCATTAATAGGGTTATATCATTAGTACTCCTTCACGACCTACAGTTAGGTTTTCAAATTTTCTTTACCTTAAGGAGAAATGTGTTTGTTGCTTTTAGTTTACGAACCACTTTGTTTTAGTGCCTCCTTCGTAGTAAATATGTGGCCTTTTGTACCTTCCAATACTTCCCTGTTCTATCTTTCAAATTATTTAGTATTTTTTGTGTGTAAAAATGCTAATGAAAGTATTTCTCATTGCCGAAATCATTAACATTTAGTTGCTTCAACTTAATTCCATCTTCTGCGCTTTCTTCTGCCACTTCTTTTCACCCTCTCTCACTATTTTTATGTCTGTTGTTTTCATTATGAGTAAAGTAGGTATCCACGAGAAATTAGCACAATGTTATTGCTGGCTTTTTGGTATTTTCAAGAGCCTTTCTGAACAAGATAACGCAGATCCTTGACGTGCTCTCTTAATCTCAACGAGTTCTGTCAATCAGAAGCATGGTAGCTCTTTATTCTTATTAAATTATCTCCTCTCGAAAGAATCGAAACATATTCTACGATGTTGCTCATGAATTGTTATGCAGTTTCACGTCTGTCGATAAAGCTGCGATGACGGAGGATACCATCCTGAGTAGGATAAGCATAGCACATCCCAGACTGAGCGATGGAAGTCTGGAGGAGACGCCCACCACGTCTTACATTAACAGGGACGAGAGGAATTGGAGGCTCTCTTATTTAAAAGTAAGCGTTCATCATTCATTTCTGTAGTTAATATGGTAAAGAGTAAACGGTATAATAAGTTACTTAGTCGAAGAGAAATTTAGTATTAAATTTTACTCATAACAATTTAATTTGATGAAGTTATTGTTTTAGTAAATTATTGAAAGTCGTATAGTACTGGCGTGCATTAAGTACTGAAAAAGTACTGAGTTTTTTTTTGAACAATCGTTTCAATTTTGAAAAAAAAACTCAAGTTAGTATCGCTTTATTTGAAATGTCGGCGAATGACTTAAAACCTTCGTTTATTGGTGTGACGTCAGAGATTAGAAGGCTTAATCGCACTAAATAAATGTAAAATTTAAACAGATTCTGCTAATGCCTTCTACAGATCGCCTTTGAACAAACCTTGCAAGTCTCCATAAAATCAACTCAAATTACCTGTAAACCTTGAAGGTTCCTTAAAATCAACTTCACATTCATCAAACTGAGGATCTTTCAACTTTGTTAAGCAAGGAAAATTGCTAAAAACCTTACAGTTTTATTAATAATTACCTTAAATTGCCTTAAATGTTTCGATTTCCAAAGTTTCTGTCAAATTTTCTTAAATCTCTCAGTTTCTAGAACCTAGGGAAGGTTAACCTAGGAATTTTACAGATTTTCAATAAATAGAAGACTTCGACATTACTCCCATTTAGTGAAAATAGCCTTTAAGGCCCAATCGTATCAGGTGAAGTTGAAAATGGATGAGTAATGCTGTAATGCTTCAACAATAGATTCCATAGTACCACTGAAACGTTGCTTTTACAGGTTCCTTGAAATTATCTCAGGTTGCCTTGCATGTTCAAAAGTTCTCAAAGGGTACTCCAACTTCCTGAAATCTTCTAGATTGTGAAAATTGCAAAACGATACCTGCAAATATTGAGGTTTACTAAAAATTGAGGATCCTCCAACGTTTTTATCTCATGGAAAAACAGATTCTGTAGTACCAATGAAGTTGTTTTTGCAGGTTTACCTGAAATTGTCTCAGATTGCCTTGCATGCTCCACAATCTTTAAAATTACTTGTCAGATTTTCTAAATTTTAAAAATTGCCAAAAGCGACCTGGAAACCTTGGAGGTTTACGAAAAGCTGAGGATCCCCCTACTTTTTTCTGAAGGATAAATTTTATGTTTGAAGTAGAGGAACTCAGAATTATAACGCCGCCAAGACTACCTGAAAACCTTGCAGGTTTATTTAAAAGTAAATTAATTAAAAATTCCTATTAAATTTCCTAAGGTTCCTCAGATTCTAGAAACTAGATAAGGGTATTTAGACACCCCTTACGCTTCAAAGAAAATTGAGCACATATTTGTTCTTACAGCTCAATCGAATTTACATTTATTTGAATGCCTTTTAGTATAGTTTCATTATCCCAAATCATGAAATACTTGCAGTGATATTGAATTAACGCACCTATTCGAGACGTAAGTTCTAGTTTGTAAAATTGATGGAAGTTTTATGAAATATTTTTTTAAATTACAATTTAAACCTTTCGTTGATTGTCGACTCCGATATTATAAATTCCTCAATTATTATCGACCGAATCCCAAATAATAAAAACGTTATGCTTTATGTGTGTATAAAAAAATTCACGTACTGTATACTCAATTATCTAATCTTGATCCTATGTAACAACCTTTAAATTTACCAGATTTCCTGTGACTTACGTATTAAATTTATAGCAATAATAAAATATCGTTACTACTTCAGAATATGGAGAAGATTTCACGTAATTATAATCTGGTCATGGTTTGGCCGCACTATTCGAATCATAATTACAAGAAATTAATTTAGTAAAGCGTTGATAAGCGGTTAAATGAAAAATAAGTGATTTTCAGTGAATCAGTTTTCATATTATGGTCATTTAGTAAATATATACTGGGTGGGCAATTTAATACGACGCTTAAAGTTATTTTTTCTATGTTTTAGTCGCAATTCGAATCTCTACGATTACATGATTTATTCGAAACGTACACCAAAAAAATTAATCATGGATATTTTTCGCTATTTTTAATCGTCCAAGCAATCCTGAGCCTGACACATTTATTAGTCGTTACGATTGGTAGCACAGATTTTCAGGTAAGTGTGCTCGTGTTACGTGAAAGTTCGAATGTATTATTTCAAAATGCGTTAGTTATCAGCGTTGATTGCGTATTCCAGCTTTAATTGATTTTTATCAATACATGTACGTTTTATTTCTGGATATTACCTCATGCTGTACATACATATCTCAAACATTTTTCTGGAATTTTGAGTGATGATAACTAAATTCGCAGATCACTGAATACGTCCAGATACGGAATTTACATGAAACCCAAAAAAAAATAACATGTCGCCATGTAAAACGTCAAATACGTAACGTTTTTCTTATTTTTTTTTTTCAGGAACACTCGACGAACGTCCTGCCAGATCTCATTTTATACTTTATGTTATTTTTTCTCTCTTTACTCGGACTCTTATTAGTGGATAGAGTCGCGGAAGAATACAATTCGATAATGTGCATGTCGCTATTCGGGTTCGTCCTATTATTTTTCGCGAACTTCTTCATCCCCATCTATCACCGCGACCTCATCGAGGACCTCAGGCCTGCCTATACTTCACACCTGATTATATGCTGTTACGTCCTATTCGGGTTTCAAAGACTGTTAGTCGCTGCCACGTTGGCCATCGTCGTTTCTATTACGGATATTTTTGTCTTGTGCTTCGTTACTTACAGAGGAATACCTCAATTTTTTGTTGAGACGGTGAGTAACGTAGGAAATTTGTATTTCTTGGCGGGAAGTTCTAAAATTGTTGGGGGATCAGGACATTCCGTATTCGAATCGCTCAATGTTCTTCAAAATCCAAAATATTTTTATATATCAAGTCCTTAAATGTAAAATAACGTTTTCTACAATAGTAAAGATGTCTTCTTACGAGCTCTTGACTCTTGAAGCATTTGTAATACCAGAATTATGCGAAGTCCTTCGAAATCCAAAATTTTTAATTTCTCTAGACACTTTTGAAATTTCAACGGTACTGATTCCTTCAGGTTCAAGCTTTAATAAAATAAAACATGCCTGAAGTAGCTATTATATTTCTAAAGAAACTATAATTGAAACAGCTTTATTTTCAGGTACTCTCAGATTCAATATATTTACTATTCATCCACATCTTAGGGATATACTTTCGATATATGAACGAAATCATCGTAAGGAAAAGCTTCTTGGATAGACGATCCTTCATATGGTCGAAACACCAACTTAAACGTGAAAGGGAACAATCGGTAAGCAAAAATTACTGCATATAAACACGCCCATGAATATAAAAGTAAAGTCTGATAAGCTCTAATGATCTATTTTCCTTATTCCGTCTGCTGGTTTTATACTTCAAGTAATTTCCTTATCCAATTTTGTAATTTGGACTAAGAGCCTGTCCATGCCACATGTCATACTCATTATGGTAGTTTAGGGCTTAGAATCTTTTTCCTGCTACTTTTGCTAGCTAAGTGATGAAGTAAAATCATTATATATCCAGTCTTGTGGTTTGGACTTACAGCCTTTTTGTCCAGTCTGGTGGTTGGGTATTCTTGAGTTATTACTGTACACAAACAGTCCTGCTTTCAATATTCCTGGATGTAAATCAATTCTGGTAAACTCCGACCAAGTAAGAGTTGGACCATTTTCCTAGCAGTGTCCGAAATTTTGTAATTTTGACTATAAGCCATCTCCTAGGCATCAAGCCTGGTGCTTTGCACTTAAAACCACCCTATATTCAGTACTGCAGTTTGGGCTCAGACGTTGTCTTACCAGTATGGTTGTAATCCCGTTACCAAGTCCAGCATTATGATTATTTTTAAGCCCCCAGGTCAGTAATTTGAACGTCAAATCGTGTCCGTACGCAGTCTGATAATTTAGGACTTGGAACCATAGTGGTGTAGTTTAAGGATCATTTCTTTACTTACACCATTAAGTTTTCTCCAGTTTCATGATATGGGCGTGGGGTTTCGATGAAGCCCAATAACTGACTGCAGTACCTAAACATGTTAAATAGTTCTGCCCTCAAAGACACCATTTCGCCGATTCCAGGACACCCTCATGAAGAGCATCATCCCTCCCTACGTCATGAACAAAGTGAAGAGGAAGTACATCGAAGCCACAGCCTACTACCGTAAATATAAGAAGCACATGATGCGAAACCCCTTCGAGTGAGTACCTCGTGACATCAGTGCAAGTAAATTTTAATCGAACGGTTTACAGCAATTCGTTACTGGACGAACACGAGAACGTTTCGATTTTATTCGCCGATATCGTTCATTACACAGAGATGACGATGAAGCTGAACGTGACAGATCTGATAGAAACGTTGAACGACTTATTTACGCTTTTCGACGACACTTCAATGGTAGGAAACGCTACAGATAATCGCATGGTAGCATTGAACAAACTCTTGGTTGTTGACTGCAACTATGGGATTGTTCATGCGTTTAGGGTCTTGTTGAATTTTTGAAAACCATCCAAAAGTAACGGTGGTTATACGTTAAAATGATTTTCAATCGCAATCTCTTTCGTTGTAGAAATTAAACGTCACCAGGATAAAATTCCTGGGCGACTGTTACTACTGCGTGGCAGGACTACCACCTGACCCGGTGGAAAACCACGCTGAAGCCTGTGTGGACTTGGGACTCGCTATGATTTCTATCATAGCCAACGTCAGGTACATATTCACATACTTTACCTATTAATCGCGTTGATAAATATCTAATTGCGTAGGAAGAAGAGGAACTTGCCGGTCAACATGAGGATAGGGGTACATTCCGGTAAAATCATAAGCGGGATCATCGGTTCGGTCAAGTACCAATTCGACATTTGGTCTAAGGCCGTGGATATCGCCAATAAAATGGAGAGCGAGGGGGAACCCGGGTAAGCTAATAAGAATTAAAATGACTGCTTTGAATTTTAACAAAGCAGACTGTTTTGCTTTGAGTCTTCGATCTAAATGGCGCTGGAATCCTTAATTCCAACACGGGAGACGTTTCGAATAACTGCAGTTTTTCATCAGCCATCAAAAATAATGTATTTGTCAACTGTCGTAGGATTCACCAAACGACAGAGTAAAAAATGACGTGACACCATCTTGATATGGCGTCACTCTCCAAATATACTGACTTTGTTTACTTAACTTTTCGATTTTTCCACACCAGGAAAGTGCACGTGACGAACAAAACGAAAGAGCTCCTCCAGAAGAGTTACAACATAACCTCGACCAACAAGGGCGTCGAGGTGCCGCAATTTAAACAGCACAACCTACAGACATTCCTCATCTCACCAGTAAGTGAAACCTCCTACCAACCATCGACACACGTGATCAGTCAATACCCTTCAGGAAATCTCCGAGGAAGAGGACACCGCCACGAACCGACCGAGAGTTTCGATATTCAAAAAGCAAAAATCTGCCCCGAACGGTATACTCCTGAACCACCTCCAGAGGCCGCTCTCGATAAGGGAAGATAACGAAGACAAGGAGTGTAACGGCGTGAGAGTGGAGAACGAGAGGGCCTCCACGAGTTCGTCCTACAGGAGGAGATTCACGAATAACAACAGGACGTCCAAGACGGACGACAGGAGGTCCATAGTAGAGGCGAAGAGGAGGACCGCGTTCATGAACAACAACCTGAAACGTTACGCGGAACAG
Organism: Cryptocephalus primarius; assembly: GCA_963576515.1. Lineage (NCBI taxonomy): Eukaryota > Metazoa > Arthropoda > Insecta > Coleoptera > Chrysomelidae > Cryptocephalus > Cryptocephalus primarius. The sequence goes on along the minus strand of OY754945.1, from coordinate 1,228,515 downwards.
GAGGAGGAGGTCAATAAGGAAATGGAGAGTACCGTCAAGACGATCAGTTTCTCCAAAGCTAGGTGAGAAAGGGGTTAATGTGTTGATTTGTAATATTGCTTATGTGGTAAAAATTCTTGTTCGAAAGGCTTGTCGAGTAACAATCGCCGACTTGTGTTAAGAACGATCTTTGGGAATTACAGGAAACAGCTACTTTATTACATTCTTAATTCCAGCACAAAAAGGTTACCCAACCGCCCAAATGCCATACAAAAATGGAATTTTGCACATATACCCATTCCTAGATTTACAATCCTATTTTACAATCCTAGATTTACTGCGTACACGGATTTTTAATTGGGATGAGAAGCGTCTATTCGGGGGGGAGGCAATAGACTCCTTACGTCATATTTTTCTGTTTTTAATTTACGGTAATTCTGTTATTGAATTTCAAAAATATAGCCTCCATTCCTTCACATGATTTTCAAAATTCCAAATAGCTAAAAATCTAATAGGGTTAATAACAGAAATCTCTTATAACAACTGAAAGGTAAAAACATTTTACCAAACCATACCATATTAAATACATGACGTATTATTTGAAATAAGGCAGTGGTACGGAGTTGTACATACCTATACTAAGGAACTATACCTTGAGTAGTTTTGGATCATTCCTTAAAATCTTACAAAGAGTCGCACTATTTCACTCATCGGTCGGTATGCTTTAGTTACATTATTCAAATCTGAAGAAAAAAAAATCTCAAACATCTCAAAAAGGGCGGGAAAAAATATTTTGAAAACTCTGCTGGTTTTCATATGAACGCCGTGATTGGGAGGCTTCATTCTGTCTAATGAGAAAAACCACTCCACAAAGAACGTCTTTACTGGGGCATAGCGAAATAAGTTAAACTTATTTAACCCTCCTTTGACCGTAGTTAAGAAAATTACAAGACTACCTACACAGCAAGAAACTTATCGCAACCACCCTCAAAGTACCCATGTACGAATGCCACAATATCGTGTGATTTTCGTAGTTTAAACACGTTTATTAACGTACATTTAATTTTTATTTTACAGGCAATACAGTTCCAACACCAAAGACATCAGCATATTTATGTTATATCGAAATTTAAAGGACGAAATCGAATACATCACGCTACCGGATCCGTTATTCAAATATTATTTATTAGCATCACTGTTCCTGATCGTGTCTATATACCTAGTGCAGAATCTAACTATAGGATAGTAAGTACCCTTATTACAGAAATATTATAGACGGTTATTTCGACTTTGACAACGTGGCTTGCTTAACTGTTGCCCTTGCTTAGTAAAATTTACAAGTACGTATCAATATTTCTTTTGGTTCAGTTGTTCCTTGTTTGATAGGAATATTAAGAAAAGACGTATGACGTATGACGTAAAAAGCTAGCTTTTTTAACGGTCATATTGAATATATATAGAAAATAAGTTATGACAGTGCCTGCTGCGGCAGACACTGTACATAGCACTATACAAATATTCAAAAAATTCTTATTACACGAGATACAGACGTGTCTCTATATTATTATTATTGCACGAGCAACACACGTGTCAGCAAAGCATGAACAACGTCTGTTGCTTGAGAATTTTAAAGAAAAGATTGAAAAATAGAGAAAGAGAAAAGGGCATTAGAGAAGAGCGCCGTGTCCTTGGCCGCATGAAGGCGAAACAGAGCGCGGGGATATCAAATTCACTTCCGTCTCGTCTCGTGACGCTGTTTCATTGAATTACTCCTCAGCGCGTAACCTGCCATAAGAAAGCTAGCTTCCAAAAACATACTTCGACTTTGACGAGACGTTTCTTTGACGATCCCATTTCTGTTTGACTGTTTATCACAAATATTCACACTGGTTTGTTTCCCGTTTAGTTGGGAGTTAAATTTACGCGCCGTATGGCCGTACATGGCCACCGTGGGGTTCATCTGTTTCGTGTTCCTGCCCCTGTCGTTCTCGCAGGCCGTATGGAACAAATACCTGGCGAGATTCGCAGAGAAACCGCCGAGCAGCAAGTGCATCAGATGCGTCCGTATGATATCACAATTCATCACGTTGAATTTCAGCGTGAGGTTCGTAATCTACCTTCTGTTGTACGCACTTTTCGCCATCGGATTCCTCTCCGAAGCGGTAAATACAGTACAATAAAAATTGCTTTATTAAGTAATTACAGATAATGGCGTTCGAAACGGGTATTAACAAAATGATTTTTGAGCAGGATTAAGTAAATCTACCATTTTACTGCGCGACGGCTTCGGTTGATCGTTCAAAGCAGTAAAATGAATCGAACTTTTATTGTTCTATTAATAAATTAATAATTTTTATCCGTAGAGCGATTGCGCCGATGATATTTCCAAAGCGACAGATATGGGCGACACGTTTCGAATCAGACTTGAAATTGACGAATTCAGGAAGTGTGTTATTCCATGGGTAAGCCCATTTCCAACGCATACTGACATCAACATAAATTTTATGCATACATTAACATTTATGCATAGCAATAAATTGCAAAAAAAAATATTTCCCTCAAAAAAGGTGGATCTTCGGCCGCGATTTCGCCGGATTACCTTCAAAATTCATTAAATAATTCAGTCTTATGACTCCCGAATTTTTTTAAACGCTAAAAAGCAACTTTTCAGCTGTAAATTTTAGCGCTTTTCGTTTAGAAAAGTCGAGAACAAACACTTTCACATCGGAAAATGCAGTTATTTCTCCTTTAAAAAGATTATTCGACATTTCAATATTTTTTGAGACATATTTGAAAAATACGTGAAGAGGGCCATAACGGCGCGCCACGAAGAAAATAAACTGCATGATCCATGTGACGTTGCACAGCATCACAATGTATACTCGGCCTTATTCTTTTCCAGCAAATGACCCATACGTGCGTCTTGATCGTGATGATGAATTTTTTGTTCCTACGGATGCCTCTTTGGGTCAAAATATTTCTCGCCTCATTGGTCATAGGCGTACAGAGTTATGGAGTGTTCAGGTTCAGCGACCAATTCTATGGCGTAAGTAGAACTCCGTTCACATACATAAGAACCTTGTCGCAACACCAATAAGTAGTGATACGTGATCAACACGTAGGAAGAACAATTGAAACATAGTGAAAATATTGCTGTGTTCCATTTTTGGACACTCATAGTTCACTATCTAACCTACCTAACCTAACCTAACTTTCAGATGAGCGAAACTTTCAATCACTCGCTGAAACCGCACGCTGCCCACATCCTGGCCATATTCTTCATGACGTTCACCCTCCATACGCTCGACAGGCAGACCGATTACATGAACAGGCTGAACCATCTGTTGAACCAGAAGGCGAAGAGCGAACAGGAGGAGGCCAACGAGCTACAGTTCGTCAACGAGAACCTGCTGCTGAACATCCTGCCTAGACACGTAGGTAATGAGGAGTATTGTATCAGTAATATCATTTTTCGTTTCGAGTTTCGGGTTCTTTGTGGAGATTTTATTTCTTGTGCATTCTTCCTGTGATTTTCCCGTATTTGGATACTGTAGGTGTTTCTCCTTCACAGCTCCTATTTCCTTCTTTTCTTACTTTCTTCTTTAACAAAGAATTTCAGATGACAACTTTCCTCTGTTTCTCTTATGTACCTACTGCTAACCTTATCTTATCACTTCAGTACGTTTCAATACTTTTTTAAGTTTGTTGTCGGTGCTGTAATTTTCTTCCACTTTATATGTGTTCCTATTGTTACTACAACCAAGAAGTGGTCTACATTCTACATTTGGTTGACACAAGATAAGCTTTTGTGTGGTTTACTTGTCCAGCTATTTCATAACTTGTGATTATAAGTACAACCTAAAATCTTTGTCCTACAACAATCCAAATGTATTTATGCATATTCCCTTTTCTGGAAAAAATGTTTGATATGCCAATATCACACTGCGTATGCCCATAATCATCACCACAACTGAGGTAACCTTTGCTCACTTTTATTACTTCTTGCATTATGTGAAAAATTATTCTGCATATGTATTCTGAGGTTCTAAGTGCTATTGCGACATTCTTTTTAAAATCATCAAGTTGCAAGCTTTTTGGTACTAAGGTTATTCCAACGGGTGTACATGAAAACCTTCACTTTCAGCTTCGATATACTTAGACTTGGACGTGTCGAGGAGAGAAGAGGAATTATATTATGAGGAACACCACGACACGGCCATAATGTTCGCATCTATAATCACCGATGATCTACAAGACCTGCTTGACGACAAACACTTCTTGAACCTCATGAACGAGTACATAACGTCCTTCGATATGGTAAATCAGCAATAGAAACTCAGCCCACAATTATCAAAATAATTTGTTTTCAAAAATGTATCAGGTAGACCGTCAGCCTATTGAAGGATTAGGACGGTCTAGTACAGGTCGATTTGGATATGCTATGAATGCTCATGATATGAAAAATATAATTTGTTTTTCCTCTGCAAAGTCATATGAAAACACACATACAAGGGAATCAAAATACATGTTAAATCGACCAGTACAAGCATTTCTCGTAAACGAACTATTTTGACTGACTAGGGAAGTTACACGCTTTTAGACCACACCATTATTGTCATTTTCAGCTCATAAACAGGGAGCAATACAGAAATATCGAGAAAATCAAAATAGCAAAGTGGACATACATGGCGGCGTGCGGATTGTATCCCACTTTGCGCGAGGATGAGTTAGAGAGGCACGTCACAAGGACCAGTTTGGACGTGCTGTTGAATTTCGCCTCTGACATGTACAAGAAACTGGATGAAATCAACAAATCGCATTACCAGGAATGTAAACTGAGAATAGGTAGGGCATTATTGAAGCAATCGTAACTAACTGACGAGTGAGGTGATTTGGTGATGATAATACATGCGCTTACACTAAAATCCGCCTTAAAATAAAGGCTTCCAAAATTTGGAAACAATTACTTTATAGCTTCACCCTTTGATTTTGTTATTTCAGAAACATTAATATAAATTACATAATGCATTATCATTCATCAAACGATCTGGTCTCGGGCGCACTAGCTTATCGACACTTCGCTTACATAATCATTCTAAAATAAGCTAAACTTTGCAGCAGACTTGTACAAAAAAGTGGATTTCTACAACAAACCAAACTATCAAATTTGCAAACTGAGAATGGGTATGTATGGAAAGTTCAGTTTAAAAAGATTCGCGCTTAAAATACAATGGTTTGTCGTGGCTTTGTCTGTCAAAAGTTGTGCTTACTGTTTGAAAAAAGTGAACAAAGCCAAGACAAGCTTCACTGCACCCATGTCTAATATTCTTTGAACTCCGGTTGAATCGATGGATCTGAATAAATAAAAGGAAATTCTGTATTTTAAATTTTTCTGAAGAATATTTCGCTACAAAAGCTGCTTATGAATTAACGAGGTTTTAGAAAAAAAATCAAACAAAGTGGAAACCAGACATCGATCCAACGATCTAAACTCGATTTGCTTGGAACCGATAGCAATAAAATTTACAACTATACCTATTCGACCCTTGGAAAGCATGAAACAACGTTACCGCATTTTAACGTTCGCATTAAAAACTGGAAAAAATTGCAAACATGTATGAATATTTGTTTACTCTGTAAATAAAGTTACTACTGTAATGTAGACCAATCAGTATTGGTGATGTTTCTAACGTCATATGAAGAAAAGTTCACACTTTTAGGCTTGTTTCGATAGAAATGCAAGCTATTGCAGAAAACTCAAAAATATCTCATAAATCTACTTTTTTTTATTTCCATTTATTATCTCAGCCCTCTTGCACATCACTTTTACTAACTTTCAACCCTTGCAACTCTCAAACTACACATTTTATTCACTACAAATTTGGTACGATTGTAAAGTAAACATTTCTAAAACAGCTTCTGAGGAAATTTTGAAAATATCTCAAATACGGATTTTTTACAATTTTTTTTTTAATTCCACCTGTCAAACCTCATGCACATCAATTTTACTCAATTTCACGCCTTGTAACTCCCAAACTACACATCCTAGTCACTTCAAATTTGGCATAATTGTAAAGTGAACTTTTCTAAAGCGACGATATTTAATGAATAACATATAATTTAATAACAATGATCGTTAAAAACAATTTTGCACTTTCACCCAACTCTACGTCGCTGTGCCACTTTTATGGGCACCAAACACATTTATGCTCTCGTATGACTCCCCCTTATCGAGGCAGGAACAGTAGGATCAGAGTGGTCATAACTGAATAAATATATGTCTTGTGGAAAAACGTTAGTTGTTTAAATCCTTTTCAAATCAGCCCTTCGCCATTTGCATGTGTGGTGAAATCGGTTGCTATCAATTCCAACCAAATGGAGTATAATCATATTCATGCACGTCCTTTTTTCCTCGATAACTCTTATCACCAGAAGTCTTGTACATGATCCAAGTGGAGATGAGCTAGTGGTCGGACACACACGGCCTCACCTCTCCAGACTTCCCTCTCGCCTTTTGAAAGGACTCTTCCGCTTTCAGGCATATGCCACGGGGACATAGTGGCCGGGGTGGTAGGCTCCAAGAAACCCCTTTACGACATCTGGGGCGACCCGGTCAACATGGCCTCCAGGATGGACAGCACGGGCGTGCCGAACAGGATCCAGGTGATGGAGGAGACGGCCGAGATCCTCCGGAGGCTCGGCTACTCTTGCCGGTATCGCAGCGAGATCTTCGTCAAGGGCAGAGACGATCTGGTGAGGACCTACTTCGTGGAGCTGGACGAAGAGTATAACCTTATTAAAGCGACCCCGCCCTAAGGAGATGGGTCGAACCGTCGAATGGGGTTGTTGTAATTTGCGTCGTTTCGCCGGTGTGTCGGAATGCCTGGTACCAAATGGAGGATTGGCGTTGTACTAATGAAAAGGCAGGAGCACTTCTCAGAAGGCAGTTTGAACGATGTTGTTAGATTAAAGTTGACTTAAATGTGCATGCGTCTTCTTTACGAAACCTTGAAGTGCCATTACTTTCATTCATCGTCGTGATCATCTTTGCTAATAACGGGACGAGCTCTTGTGAGGTGTTGCCTGTTCCAGAGGACTACGATTCTGCTCTTTCCGTGCCTTTTGTTGTCAGTTTTTACTTGCTTGTTGGACTTCGGAACCATACCAAATCGTAATTAAAGTATTTCTTCTCTTTTAAAAGGTCTCATTATTTTGAAAATATGGCATTTTGTTTCTCTTATTACATTTGGCATTTTCCCCGATTTCGTAGTTATTATCTGAAGGTGCAGTTGCAGGGCATTTAATAACGAGAAATTTAGATTTGTAACAAATCCTCTTATTAAGCCCATAAAAAAAATTTGATATGCTCCTGAGCTATTGCATCAGATTACCGATTCACGGATACACGATGAAAATCATATTACTACGTTAAGACTGGAAGTTACTATAGCTTGTTTACTTACAGAACTGGGTAAACATGAAGATGCTAAACGTACACTTCAAAATCTGTTTGAAAAGCAAATGAAAATTTTGGACGAAGAGGACCTAGATACTCTATCGACTCAGTATAATATAGGTATAATGTTCGCTAAACAAACAATGTACCAAGAAGCTATGTTGACATTCAATAAGGTATTACAAAAGTGTATTAAACTATTAGGTGAAGGTTTTTGAACAATATCTATTTCTCCCGCATTTCACCATACATACATATACGCAGCATGTCCCCATAAAAGTATATTCAATCGATATTTCGACCATGAGAAAAATAGTCAGATGGTTACTTATTTTTGTCGTTATCATTTTCCCTTAAACAAACAAACAAACTATGTTTATTTTTAAATTTGTTTAATACATCACATGTGGCGACAGACACAGTACACCGAACAAACCATATCAAAATTTGCAATACACGAGGAGATACGGTGATATCGAAAGACTTACAAAACTTTATTATTTTTATACGAGTTAATCACAATATTCATCAACTTATTGAACGGCAAGGTCTTGAGCTGTTGGAATAGATCGTCGATTTGACCGTACATGGCATTCGACGCATGTGCCACCTGGACAGCCTGAGAGAACCTCTCTAGGCACAAATGTAAACGGTCGTCGATCAGAATAGCGCCGTATCTCATCTCGTCCTTGCCTCTCAGGGTGGCCACGTAAGCCACTATCGGGCTGATCAGATGGGTAAAGTGCTGAGCATATATTGCCTTCGGCGGGGACTCTTTCGGCATCTCTACAATGCTGTTGAGTAAAGCCAAGTGCAAGGTAGCGTAAGTGTCATCATTTTGCTTATTAATCGGCGCCAAAATGCACCATTTCATTAGACCCGCTATAGGCGTCGTGGCTTCCATTGCGATTGCGCCAAGGGGGAGGGCGACTTTTTTCTGTTGGGCAGCTATGCATATGTCATTGTGATTAGAAACCTGAAAAGAAAATATGAAATAATACATTCCTGACAGTAATGAAGTAACTGTAATTCATTACAATCTGTTATTTAGTAACTATATTTAGACTTCTCATTCCTGAGCATAAAATGACAATAAGCTAATTGACACATAATGTGGAAAAATTTAGCAAAACAAAAATAAAACACAAATACCTACCTGCACTCCTTTACCATTACAGTAATATCTACTTAAGGAAGATAACAAAAGTCTAGTAATCCATTAGCGATTCAGCTGAAATCTTGCACTGAATTCTTAAACTAGGCATACTGATTTACTGCAGCAGAACCTGTTGGTAAGTAATTTTAAGAGAAAAACTATAATGATGTATGCATCACTTCTAAACCTTCTCAACTAACAGACTGAAGAAGAAATGGGAACAGTTTTTCTTCAAAAGTTCAAAGAGGTTTACATTACTGGAATTATTATAAGTGACAACAAAGCATTAGGAAATTAATTACATTAAAGATCACTGAATAGCTTGTCAGGCATACGGTAAGCATAATTTAACATGCGAATCATGTGCATCACACTCAAAGATGTCCTATTGACCTACGTTCCCTAATTCATGCGCTTTAAAATTTGTTGAACTCTACGACATTAAAAATTTATCAGAATGCTATTTTTTTCTGCAATTCATTACTGTTATTACGACACACTAAATAAACTGGTTTTATAGAATGTTTAACAAAATAGGACTTCGGAGTAGCAATAACGTAATGGTATAACATAAACTTGTATATTACGATACAGATTCTTTTCATTTACTTAGTTACTGTCTCAGTGATAAAAGCGGAAGAGTAAATGCATGAACAACTAGAAATTGCAAGTTAGTAACATAATTTTCTGTTAACTGGATCAGACCTGATGTTTGATTTCCTAGAAAATGCTAAACAAAATCCTAAAATGCTCAAAAGTTTCAATACTGTTGGATTGAATACAGCAAATCTTATCCTGAGAACTGCTGCTTTCCAAAAAGTTTGTTGTTCCAGGTAGTGTCCATGTTCCCAGATGAAGTTGTAGAACGATAATCACTTTATTATGAATCACGCATTATAAATACACTTCAACTTACCTTTTCGTTGCTATTTCACTAAAGCTCTTGAATCCATCACTAGTCCATCACACACTTCACTAAATTACAAACCAAAACAACTATTTGTTGTGTTATTCATTAATTATTCATTCATATACCGTACATTCTACAACTTCTTTTTTTCTAGAAGTTGTGAAGATGTGTTGTTCCCTAGAGAAATTTTTATATACCGGCGACCGCTAGTTTGTTCCGCAACAAAAAATCCTACCAAACTCATGCAACAATCATCTTGCTTACTACATCTATGGTGCTTTGCCATAACAAATTTTACCAAGCTGTTGCAACAAACATGTTCAAAGCACTCACCCAATAGATTATGGTTTCCAGGAGGATCTTTGGAGGGAACTGTACCGGTTTCTTGGTACCAGGTTTCGGTGTCATGTCATAGTAGTTCTCCGCTATGGCCGTCATGAAATTAGCAGTAAACTGAGGACTTATCTCGGGAAGCGCCTTTAACTCCTCAGTCGATGTCTGGTAAAGATGGCAATAGTCTTCGATAAGCATCTCGGCTAGTTTACAGCTATTAGGCGAAGCATTGCCAAGCTGCTGCATCCAAGCGCTCGCCGACATCAGAATAACACTAGACGGTATCGCTATAGCCATCGAGACCAATTTACCGAGTGTGCCTATCCTTACGGCCGCCATCGTCCCACTGAATAGAGAAAGGAAGATCGTGTTCCTTGCCGATTCGTCTGACACCTCGTTGAAGTACTCATAGAGGATATCCAGCAATTGCAGTTCGTCCAACGGCGATAACGGCCTCCGTCTCTTGTGACCCCTCCGGTCGACTTCACAGAAAATGAATTCGGCCATCACGTCCAATGCCAAATCCATGTTTTTCAGGCTCGTCACTCGGCCACATATCAGGCCAACTGTTAGATAAATTTGAGTTATTCAAAAAGGGAAAGAACATTTTTTGATTGGCTGACAACTGGATTACTTGTAACACCAGTAGAGAACTTTTTTTAACTAAATCTAGTTCTTTCTGTGTGCCTCAGAGTGTTCAATTTGAATAGTCGTCATGATAACTGGCATTCCCGAAACAAATCATTTGTGGGCTAAAGGAACTGGCCGGGATTGTTCTAATAAGCTAAACATATCCCAGAAACCCCAGAAATCCATGAGAAACAAACCGGAATTTTGGATGGAAATAGTCACAGCCATTTTGAAAATTTTTCCATTGACAATCCATTAAATATATTTCGATTATTTTCGCCACCAATTATCCGTACTTGTGAATTAAAGAACCGTGAATTAAGAAAGATTAAATTTCTGATGTTACATTCACCTGATCTCTCATTAGGAATATATGTTTTCGATTAATGGTGCTGTGAGCCATTAACAACAGCATTTAACTGAACAACAATGAAAACAATTGAAAAAGATTTTGTCAGCGATGATAAGAACTATAAATACGAAGACCTTTCAGTCACTTACCGATTTTGTTTAGAGCCTCCCGAGCACATTCAGGAAAATCCATTTTCCTTAGCGTTTTCTTCAGCCCAACATCGGGCATAGCCGGCGTAGACATTTTGCCTGAAGTAAATATTGCGATTTAATGCTGACGAAGATAAAAAAGGGTAAGGAACACATAACGACATTATCTCAACGTACCTGCTGTAGAAATCACCTTCTGTATCGCGGCTTACAGGAAAAGTTAATCAAAGGTAACCTCACATCTCTTTCACACACACCCTTAAACCGTCCAAACTCACACCAACCCCAAACCGCAGACGCAAACGGTCGAAGGGAGCACAGGACATCAACATTGAACCGGGTAATTTTTCCAGATTTGTTTTATGAAAGAGTATATTTTTAACAATAAACAAATTTGATAATCACAGCCTGTTGTTTTAACATCAGCTAACAAACAATAATGAATTGTAATCATAGCAAGCAGCAATCAACAGCTCATTACCTTACTGCCACTCATAAGGAAACATAGTTGAATAAAGAAAAATGGAAAAATTTAGTGGTCTTAAAATGAAATCGAATGTTTATTTATAGTAAAAAGATAGTATACAACGAGACAAAACCTCGTGTTGGTCAGTAATGTTTTGCAAGGCATTTATATCAATGGGAAACCGAATCTTGTCCCTTCATTGAGAGGAAATCATTGGCGGGAATGCCCATAATTCAGAAATTAAAAAAGCTTGTAGTGTCATATGCTGGGTTTGTGGGAAAACATTTTCTACTGATGTAGACTCAATAATACACGAGCTAATGCATGGAAAAAGTTGAGCAATGTTACCTTGAAGAGATTGATGTCTCCAAAATGAACTGTCGTGCCCAAAACCCCGGATTTTAACCCAGTTTAGCATGTCTGGGATCAACTGAAAGTGGAATTACAACAATATACAACGAACCCAGATTATCCCTCATTGCTCATACATTGCACCCTTTGATACTTAAAATTGTTATGAATGATAATTGTGTAATAAATATCTTTCAGTATAAATTAATGAGGACAACAATTTAAATGTTTAACAATGGCCTGCAATACACCTGTTGCATGTTTTTATCTTGTTAAGGCTCTTAACATGTAAAATTTAAAGGACCTAGGAAGGTAGGAAGGTTCTCTACGAAAACTTGGTTAAGCTGTCACATATTCTTGATTTGTACCTTGCTTTATCCATGATTTGTACAATGCTAATTTGAATCAATCAAGCAAACTACCTCTTTCAAACAATTTGTTTTCATTACAGGTTGGCAGTACGCACACAGTGCCCCTTAACCTTAGTTTTATCATTTTAACGTAAGGTTATGGTGTAATGTATATGTTTTATGGTTGCAATTTTGGAGGGAAAGTCTAAGGGAGTCTCAAAGTGAACTGCAGGAACTCGTTTCTAGTGTGAAGATGGAAATCATGGAAGTCGACAACGACGAACCTCTCCCTGGTCCTTCGAAACAGACGATTGAGAAATGTGTACCAAAGCAAGCGAACATACCATGGTAGTAACTACTATGCCTCATTTATGCAATTCTTATATTACCCCTTTTCAGGATAGAGAAGTACAGACCGCAAACCTTTGAAGAAATAGTAGGGAACGAAGATACAATTGTCAGGCTTTCTTGTTTTTCTAAACAGGGAAATGTTCCCAACATTATAATTGCAGTACGTAAACATAACACTTTTCTATCTTCTTTTCAATCTTTCCTTTTTAGTCTATTCAACACATTGCCACTTAGATTATCCTTTAGCTATGTAGAATAGAAATACCATCTCTTGTGTTCTGATCCACTTGGTTTTTTAGGGTCCTCCAGGTGTCGGAAAGACAACAACAATTCTATGTTTGGCCAAGATTCTGCTTGGGCCTGCTTTCAAAGATGCAGTGCTTGAATTAAACGCCTCCAACGATAGAGGCATTGATGTGGTGAGGAATAAGATAAAGATGTTTGCTCAACAGAAAGTCACACTGCCGCCAGGAAGACATAAGATTATTATCCTGGATGAAGTCGACAGGTAATAGGAGATTTTTGTAGTTAGTTTTCTTCATATTTATGGAGGTTTTTTCAGTTTATTTGCCCATTAGCAGTAGCACATATACAATATATTTATAAGAGTATTTTGCCATTCCCCATTCAATGATGATCTTTAAAAATACACTACATTATCCTTAATTCATGTTATTTTATTCATCTTATACTTTTTGCTGTGCCAGTACTTTTAAAAAAAAGTTGCTATGTTTCATTACTTATAAATTATGTTTTTGCCTTTTTAGCATGACAGAAGGTGCTCAGCAGGCTTTAAGGAGAACTATGGAGATTTATAGTAATACAACTAGGTTCGCCTTGGCATGCAACTATAGTGAGAAAGTAATAGAAGCTATCCAGTCTCGTTGCGCCATTTTGAGATATTCCAAGCTAACAGACGCTCAAGTTTTAGCCAGAATATTACAAATTTGCCCGATGGAAAATGTAAGACTACTCTCTACTTAAATACATCTTAGTCACCTAGGATTTTTTCACTATTATTTACTTTTAGGTGAAATACACTGAAGATGGATTGGAAGCAATCGTCTTCACGGCACAGGGAGACATGCGACAAGCCCTCAACAACCTCCAGTCGACACATAATGGCTTCGGTGAAGTCAATTCAGAGAATGTGTTCAAAGTGTGTGATGAACCTCACCCCATGTTGATAAAAGACATGCTGAAGAGTTGCATGGATGGAGATATTAGGAAAGCGTACAAAGTAATAACTTTCTAAATATGCACGTCTTTGTTATTTAATTTTAATAAATCCTCAGGTTATGGAACACCTGTGGGGTCTCGGTTATGCTGCCGAGGATATAATTAAGAATATTTTTAAGGTCTGCAAGAATATGGATATGGAGGAGGAATTAAAATTGGTTTTTATAAAGGTACACACACTAAACATCCAAGAAATATTAATTAAGTGTATATTTTTTAGCAAATTGCAACTACTCATGAACGAATCATCGACGGTCTTTGCACCTTGCTTCAGATGTCAGGACTTCTGTCGAGATTATGTATGGCTTCTAAGAAAACTAAAGATTGATGAGACTGTCTAGTAACTTTTTTTATAAATATTTTTGGAATTTGTTTGGTTACTTCTTTGTCAACCTCTATTCCATTCTGGTAGCGCGTTAATATATCGATAATCAAATTTAATTTTATGGGTTGCAGGGCATATATGGAATGTATGGGCATACACGCCTTTGGTAAGGTTGCGCTGCTGCAAGAGGCTTCTCTAGGTCACTATTGTGAGAGTCAATCTGTGTAGTTCATAATATATAACTCATATAATTTTTATGGTTCAAATAAGGAAATTAAATGAGAAAGAAACGAAACCAGAGCGTCTTTGACGTTTAAAGTAGAAATTATTCTTCAGGTTTAGAATGTATCACTGAAAGGATGGTTCGAGACGTTCAATAGGCAGAATTGGAAATAATTCTGTTTAAAAAATGAATCAGAAGGGGATGGTCGCTTAAAATATGGTGAGTAAATAATCAAAAACCTCTAGGAAGCTTCTGCTAAATTTTGAATATTTCTTGTTTGTAGTTTATTGTGTTGCGTGTGTTGATAATCTGAAGTATGTCCTGAGAGTTTGACACGTATGACGGCAGTTCCCGTCAATGTTTCGTACGGAAGCCGCATATAGGTTTAAATTATTTATTTTCCACAATTTGATACTTTCGTAGTTTAGTGCACGAAATGATTCCCGGTAACTTAAAGACGTTTTTGTTCTTGTTTGTAACGGTAAGGATAACCGGTCCATCTCAGTTCTTTTACCGATTGCAGTGGGCTCATCTAGCCCACTTGTGAAAACACTTAGGGTTTGTTAATAATATTCATTTCATGTTTGATAAGTAATTTACTTTGATTGTGTGTTTCACTAAGTTCGTACCCCCTTTAGGTCCTCATGCGATTACATCAAAACGTGATTTTTAGGTTACTTGCTTATTCTACAATCCCACCGACAGTGGTGCTGTTCAGTTAACGCAACAGAACATTGATATGACGTTAGGTAAGAATTATTTCATTCTTTTAAAGCCAATACCTTCACCTCTGATTAAAGATATGGGTAAGTTCATCCCTTATTAACACACGGGGCTAAATGAACCACAGTAACAAAATCTCATTGACCTGTATATTTAAACAGAAACGAAGGTAACGAAGGTTAATCATAAAACCCAGTTATATTTCGTTCAAGAGAGGTGAGTGATTAACTTATAATTTCTGATACATTAATACAGGGGTTGAGGAGTAGGACTTTTGAAATAGTTTTATCCCTTATCGTGGGGGAATCGAATATCGTATTCTATGGAATTGGGATGTTCTAATAAATAACACAACGTAGTTGTAGTCAAATGTTCAATTCATTCAATTCTCACTATTTCCAGCTTCGAATGAATTAGTTTTCCTAAATTTCTACGCCGACTGGTGTAGGTTCAGCAACCTCTTGATGCCCATTTTCGACGAGGCGGCGGACGCTATAACCAAAGAGTTCCCGGAAGCGGGCAAAGTCGTCATGGGCAAAGTAGACTGTGATAAAGAGAGCTCAATCGCCACGCGATTCCACATCACGAAGTATCCCACCCTGAAGGTGATCCGGAACGGCCTGCCGGCGAAACGGGAGTACAGGGGCCAGAGGTCCGTGGAGGCGTTCACGAACTTCGTCAAGCAGCAGCTTGAGGACCCGATCAAGGAGTTCAAGCAGCTGAGGGAGCTCGGCGAGCTGGAGTCCAACAAGAGGATCATCATAGGGTACTTCGATCGCAGGGACCAGGTCGAGTACAACATCTTCAGGAGGGTGGCGATGAACCTGAAGGACGATTGCCAGTTCCACGTCGGCTTCGGCGAGGCCTCTAGGCAGATGCACCCACCTGGTCAGCCGATCATCGTCTTCAGGCCGGACAAGGACCGATCGAATGACCTCGATCAGACCTATCCCGGCAGTCTGACCAGTTTCGACGAGTTGCACATTTGGGTGTCCGAGAAATGCGTACCGCTCGTCAGGGAGATCACGTTTGAAAACGCCGAGGAACTTACCGAGGAGGGTTTGCCGTTCCTGATCCTGTTCCATGCTCCGGACGATAAGGAGAGCATCAAGAGGTTCAATGAGCTCGTTCATACGGAATTACTGTCAGAGAAACGTAAGTGTTCGAGGATCGAAAGGGTATATGGTCCCAGGGAACTCTGTTGGGACGTTTGGTGTGGTATCAAGTTAATCACCAATTCTTGAAAGTAGAGGAATGGTATTGCTTTACTGTTTATATGAGAGGAAACAAAATTAATTACTCTTGTTTAATTGATAACTTTGAACTAGGTAGGTGTAAGAGTACTAAGAACTTTGGGGTTGTCATAGTTTCCAGATTTATTTAAAAGGAATCTGGATATCATCTGTCCAAGCTTTGTTCTTTGCATGTGGGCCCAAATGTCTTTTGTAAGTTATATCTTACCTTGACGTCCCAAATATTGCAATTTTCGATTTTTAGTCTACAATTCTAATGTCTGGTTAACTTATTCATGAATCTAGTTTTTAAGTTGTGACGAAATTCCATTTCCTTTTCCACAGAATCCATTAATTTCCTGACGGCGGATGGCAAGAAGTTCGCTCACCCCCTCCACCACTTGGGCAAGTCTGAGAAGGACCTCCCGCTGATCGCTATCGACAGCTTCAGGCACATGTACCTCTTCCCGAATTATAAAGACATGGAGATACCCGGCAAGTTGAAGCAGTTTATCCAAGACTTGTACTCTGGCAAGTTGCACAGGGAGTTCCACTATGGACCTGAGAGCGACTCAGAAACTGAGAAACTCCAGCCGACCACACCTCCTGAGAGTACATTCAAGAAGTTGGCGCCGTCGAAGAACCGATACACGATACTCTCGCCACGTGATGAACTTTAGATTTTCGAGTTCTGCTGTAAATAAATTGTTTTATATGTTTTTTAGCCCTGCGTCACGTAATTTTATTGTAAATTTTCGTACTATTTAGCCAGTGGGAATTTTTTGTGGCAGATTCGTTGGTTATTGTGTAATTCTTTCTAGAACGCAATGACCTTAGGAAGTATTATAAATTATTCATGTAAAATTTATTGATTGAAGGTAGTCTCGCTGTGAAATATCGTTCAATTTGTAGGTATACTAAATTTGTACAAAGCGTTTTATTTTTCTCAAAATAATTGAAAATATAAAAGAAGTAATTGTAACACCCGATTTTTGATCCCAATGATATGTGAAGTAATGTGGAAACTCGACACATTAATTATGGCTTAGATTACATGCATGAAAAATATATTCATGCAATTGTCACACGACACTAATTTCAAACGAATCATACTACCAACCGCTATATGTTAAAAACAGGATTAAATAAATACACAACTAATTACAGAATACTTCTACATCCACTTTATTTACAAAAAATAAGAGAAAACTGTTCAACATATCAAGTACAAAAATAAATTAAACTTACAACTAAAAATTAGCTTGTCAGTATTTCAATGACTACAGCAAGGAAGGAAATAATTCGGATACGCTCTGATCCCAAATGTCTTCTGCACCGCTGATGGGCGAATCCAGGGATTCATATCCGCAGTCCGATTTGGGAGACGAACTGCTGATACTGTCATCCTTTGGAATGCTCAGGAAGTTGTCGCCCACGAGTCCAGTAGTAAGATCTTGATCTTCCGAAATTACACTGTTATCAACCAGAACGGTGAATATATTACTGGTATCGTCGGCGATTATGATCGGCGTGTTGACGTCTATGGTTAATTTATTTGTACTTGTTACGTCGGTTTTAGGCCTAATGGCTTTGTATTTATTCCTTTTCAGGGTGGCTTTCGGCTTTCTGGTGACAGAGCCAGGAGGTTTGGCGGCGTAATTATGGTGGAGTAGAAGGTACTCAGAAATGTCCTGCACCAGAGATGATTTCTCATCTACCCCTTCACCTTTATTGGTGGGTTCCAGTTGTGCTGTTGACTGCCCCACCAGCTCTCCAGGAACACCCTGTCTATCGCCGACTGATTCCTGGAAACAAACAACTGAGGTAAGTAGTGAACGATGTGACAAGAATATTTTATTTTCGTGCGTCACCAAAGGTAGACAAGTGCTTAATAACACGATTTGTAAAATATTGTGTGACACATTGTCAGCCTTTGGTTAACATATATACGTAAGACACCGTAACAAAAGCCAGTGCGAATAAGACACACATGTGACACACACTTCTATCGAACTCACACTATAAGGAAACAAATTACGAAAATAACCACAATTTTTTGATTTTACTTCAATGGACTCATACTGTTGTTTTCGTAAATTTTCCATATAAGTGCGATGAGTTATTTATTCAATTTGTATTACAACTCATGCACTAAACAAATTTGAATAGATACTCTTCTTGAGTAAAACAATTGAAAAACTTGATACGTTAAGTAAATAAATGTGCATTACTACTCTTGGACGAACACAAGATGTTGCTTCTCATTTCCTCAAAGACATACATATGATGTTGATATAAATATCGAATCACCTTGGTTCACTGAGTGTCAAGATACATAAAATTAACTCATGAAAGTATCTAGAAAAGGGAAAAGTTATTAAATATACAGTTTTCAAGATAAATCGAATGTAAGGGCAATCACTTATATCTTATACTTAATGCAAGATTAAATATAAAATATACAGCAGTCATTACAAGAGGAATAGTCATATTTACAACTTATTACTTTAAAAAAAATTAATTTACTGCATGGAACCTTTTTACTATGTTCATCTGCATAAATTAATAAAACCGTTGGAATCACAATACTGCAATGGTGTATCAGTCAGATTGATCAGCACACTTTCCTTGTTGAGTCATACATTTTTACAAAATCTTTTTGAAATCCTGATTGTCCTGATCCTGATTGAATACCTTGCTCTACACAGCTTTTATATATAATAACATAGTATGACTTTTCTACAGCAAATTTTTTGTACTGGATAAGATGTGTTTCTTATGAAGAAGTGTTAATGCGCTCATCTAAAATTAAGACGTGTTTGCTAATGACTTCATCAAACGACTATATTGCATATTCAACAGGCAACACACTGTACAAACTAAACGTCAGTAAGTGTGATCACTCTTGTTACAAAGAAGTGATTTCCTCCATAGAAGCTATTTACAAATTTAATGTCAATAATTAAGGGAAACATCTTTTTCGATGCAGCTTGTAGTACTTCTATGATCAAAGTGAAATAAACTCATGGTAATTGCAGCGGTGTTTTGGAATCAGTTGAAGTTTCTCTTAATTTATGAATCTGATGCATTTACAAATTTAATTTTCAAATAAATTCAATACTGCAATCTCTATATTCCGGCCCTTAGATAATCAAAGATATCCAATCATTGCTTTATTGGGTAAAATTTCACCGAAGTGTGGACAAATATCGTTTAATGATCACAGATTTGATGTGAAAGTTGTGCCAGATAAATTAGACACCTAAATCGCGCATTTTCAACTCACTTAATTCAAATTTGTGCAGGAATATTGAGACTGCATCCTAATAATTAAATTTTTTTTTAATGAAAAATGATCTTATTCTCCTCACTTGACAATCTGTCTTCTGAGCAGCAACTTCCAGGTCCCTGGCGATATCCTGCAGGAGGCTCTGCGTGAGTTGCTCCAACGAGTTAAGGTCGACGTCGCTGTTGAGCTCATCGAACAGGTCTGGTAGAGAAGGCAGCTCAGCACGATCTTCCACAAGGCCGTCGCCTGGGCACTGCTCAAAGCCGCTGCCGGGTGTATGGCCCTTCCTTTCGGTAGAAGGAGGGATTCTGTCGATCCATTGGGGACCTTACACCCGACAGTCCGGTTCTGGTCACAGCTCGGGCACGGGCCTTGCAGCCGACCGCACAGCTCTGCGTTCTCTTTCGTCAATCGGTCGTTGGATGCCTTCAGGCTCTGGATCTCCGCGAGGAGGGTCTCATTCTGGGCGAAGAGCTGCTGCACCGCCTGTTCCATCTGCTCCATCTTGGCCTTCTTCCTGTCGCGGGAGGTCTGGGCGGCGACGCGGTTCTTCAGCTTCCTAGAAGGTACGAAATAGGGTTCAATAATTAGCAGGTGTAGTAGCATGCAATAGCTTTCCAAAACAACACAATAACACCTATGATCATTTACTAATATCGTCATTGTAGTATTGATTAAAAATAATTAGTGTAGGAATATTTATGGATCCACCGTATATCAGATAAGTGATAAAACAGGAATAACGATAAGGGGATATATCGAAAGTAAAAATATCACATGATCTTGTGTTCCGGCTGGAGTTTTAAATCTACTCTTAAGCAATGGAATGTTAGCACTTACGCCACTCGAGTCTTATTTATACATTTGCATTTTAAGCTTGGTTTAAGTAAACTCAGTTTAACTTCTCGAAAGTCTTATGTTTTTGTACTCTGCCATACCATGGTTGACCGTTTAAAGTGGAAGAAATTGCAACTGTACCTATTTAGTATATGTGACAACAAAGTTAGTGATACAATACCTACTTAGTGATAAAGAAAAGATTACATATACTTACTTCCGCTGTATTTTCTCCTCCCAGGACAGGTGATCCAGGCGCCTCTTTTTGGCCCTCTGGGGCGTATCATCGTTCTGGTCCATTTTGCAATTTTTGTTGGTATGTTCCAAATATCTGAGGATGGTACTCACTGACGTCATTTCTTCTATTACTTGATGCAAAGCATACCACTTCGATGTCTAAACTAAAACAACTCGCAGATCTTTACTATCTTCTCGAACTTTCGCCTTTGTGCTGATGCAACTCGCTTTGTTGTGTACGTAAACAATTCATGAATCAGATCGAAGGGTCCAGAGACGATGTGGTGTTCGCCGATTGGCCGGCCTGGCGACACGTGAGGGTAACGCCAATAGCAAAGGAGGAATTAAAGCGCGGGCGATTTGAAATGTAGTGTTAGGATAATATTTACAATTATATTATGGAGTCTGGTGAGTTTTAGGAATGTTGGGGAGGTCAGGGAAATGTTACACAATGACGAGTAATCTTTTTGGGAGATTTCGACATGTTTTTTGAGTTCCACTTTGTAGAGTCAAAGTTGGAAGAATGTTAGATGTCAAATTGGCAACTTAAGAGGTATACCCACTTGTCTTAGATTATCTTTCCAAGATTATCTTTTCTTCATGGGCATCATAGCTTTTCTTCATTTTTCCAGACTTTTTTAATTCTTAAGTTTTTCCATTAGAGGTAGTTTTACTTCAAACAAGAAACTATGCATTCTAGTTTATTTGTGTTGGTATAATAAGTGCACAGGTGGATGCTGAATATACATTAAGTGTTCGTCGTTGGGTTTAGTGCGTAAATAATCTCCCCTTGTACCACTTTCATGTCGATACATTCTTAAGCACAGCGTAATACGATAGTGAGGTACGCACGATCTGAAAATAAATCAATTGTTACGCAAGTACTAGTAACTTTACTACATATTCTACTATAGAGTACATAATTTTTGAATTCAATTTTTATCCATTATTTCAACGAAGTTCGTCAAAAATTATAAAGCATCCCCATACCCCAAAACAAAGTCTGCATCTGCGTAACCTTTTTTGAACTTATACGTTACCGACGTGTTTATAGACGTTTTTCAAGCTCGTAATTCACGCTAATAATTTCGCTAATATCTTCCGCTATTGTTCCCCGACGTACGTTCGCTTCACTGCCATCGGAAAGCGTATATGTTTTAACGATTGGTTTTATTGCTTTTCAAGAATCGTAAGAATGAACACCGCCGTTCCTTCAACTTTATTGTTGGATCAGAAGGACGTCTGCAAGAAGGAGATCCAACCGCTAAAGTTGTGTCTGGTTGTTAATTGTTGTGTCATGCGACAAAACGTTTGTGGGAGCTAAAATAATTATTGTGTATCTTCAGATTCAAGCCTAGTATTGGTTTAGCAAGGTGGTCTGTTTAGATCAAAAGCCTTTTAGCTGCCGAATATGTCAAATTATCTGTTAATGTAAAACACTAGAGCTTTTGGCGAATGCGCTTTAGAGGATGCATGGCTTTATTCAAAAATAGTGCCAATTTTCCATTAAAAATAAGTATCTATTGTGTAAATCGATTTAAAATGGCAATTCAATACATTTAAATGTCTTGATTATTACTAGACTGTAGGGACTGAGTTGAAACCCTACACTCTCTGCATAGGAATCGTATAAATCAGGATATTACGTTACTCGCCCACACGAAGGTCTCGACTGAGATCTGGACAAATCCGATGGCGTAAAACGAGATGGGCGTCTGCGTCCGGTGTATGAAATAGATCAGCTCCTTTTTGAAGGACTGCGGGGCGCTCAACCAGTCGGAGCCGAAGATCACCGTCGGGATGACCTCGCTCTGGAAATAGAGTCGAACTGATATCTATTTAAGGCGGAGATTAGCCATACCTTTCTCTTCATCTCTGAGGTGAACCAACAAGGCACCAGCAGCAGGCCAAATATCGACAGTTGGTAAAATATGAGGAAAATGAATTGGAACGAACCCGGCTCTATCTGGAGGAGAGGTACCAGTATTTGTTTTGTTTGATTATTGGTTCTAATTTACCAGAGTTAGCAGGAAGAGGGTCACGCAAAGTGTAGTCAAACTGGCTGCGAATTGCGCAAAGTATATTTGGGTGAAGACCATTTCTGTAACCTTTGCGTACCTGAAAAGAACACGTTAGAGTAAATAAATCCACTTATCATCAAAACACTTCATTTATCTCATGTACGAAGTAAGGTAATCGCTCGACTTTCTTTGTTAGTGGGGAATGATTTTGCTCTTCAACTTTATAGATACTGAACAACGTAGCTTCTAGTCATGTCATCAACTCCAAGGGTTCATGGATGAATCCATGCCAGATTACTCCAAACTCCATTAGGAGTATATCCGTTTTCTCCCTTCTAACCTCAGAATCTTCTTATGGTGGCTGATGCACCTCCTGAACTCCCCCACGACGTCGCCGCCATCACCCTTGATAGCAGTCAGGTTGTCGCAGAGTAGCTCGCACTGGATCCCAATGAACGTCGTGAACATCCCCATTATGATATCGGTGTAGATGTTCATGTAAGAGATCACCAGGTCGCCGAGGCACTGATGGAAGAACACCAATTCGAAGTAAGGCGACTCGCTGTAGTCGAACGGGTACCACGCGACGAACGGGAGAATCCTGTGGGTCCAGGGCGACATTATCGAGAAGATTACGGACGCTGTACAGATCGACACCAAGATGTTCTTGGTCTTGGTGAAGAGGCGCAGAGATCTCACGGCGATCGATACTTGCCCGGGGTTTTTCGGTAGAAACTCCTCGTCGTCGAGCCAGGATATGATCTGGCGCAGCTCCTTCCTCTTCTTGAACAAGAAGTAACCTACGGCGGAGGGAAGGATAGAAAACTGTCTGGGAGGGAAGGTGCAGGAACCTGCAGATCCAGGGTGGTGCCCAGGAGGCAGCTTATATTATTTTTGAGGAAGGGAAAGTGATGTGACTTTCTCTTATTATCTACTTAACAAAGCATGCAGTAACTTAGCCACCTAGTTGTAATCTAACTGAAGAGCGTAGACCTAGTCTACTGTCGAAGGGCACCAATCCAGGACCTGAGTCCTCGCGACGAAATTCCCGTCAGTTTTCCTGGATTAGCGCCCCCCACATATCGAAGTAAACCTGGAAACCTTTAATGTTGCCCATGATGCACATCGCGATGATGTAGCCGCATTCGGCGAACTTCCGGATCTCCCCGGAGAGGGTGAACAGGTTCAGGATCTGCACCAGGGTGACGAGCAGGCTGAAGAGGATGTTGGTGACGAATATGTAGACCTTGAAGAGGATTCCGCTGCTCTCCGTTATGTCCACGCCGATTATCTTCATGATCCTGATGTCGGAGGTGCAGTACTTGTGGAAGCTGAACTTCGACATGGTGATGGTGATGTTTGAACGAGAAGTAGGCGTCCAGGAGTTTTTATTTGTCCGGGATCGATTAATTATGTATAGAAAGAATTGCGCCCCAGATTTTTGAGTAATTACGGGAAAAGTTCAGTAGTAAACTCCGTTTAGGTGATTACTTAAAACTTTCTGATAAGCAGTTAGGAGGTGTTAATACCGCCACTTATTAAACAAATCCAGAAAACTGACGTGTATTAAAAGCAATTATTATTTTTTGTTATCTATCAAATTTACTAGTGGGAATAATTATGCAACTGAGGGAAAAACGTGGTGGTGATAAGAGCACTGGAGGGGGGCATTAAAATGATTAGAAACGAATCAACAACATTAAACATTTCTTATTGTACGTGGAATTCAATTGCTATTACGATTACCGTTACCGTAAGAATTTGCTTTATCGAATTTATTGCTTTATTGATTGTTGAATGAATCATTCGTGTAGTGAGTATTTAAATTACTTTCGAGATAAGTAAATATTGTTTCATTACGGAAAATGGACTTGTCACATACGCAAATAACCGTCTTTTCTGATGTTTCGTAGCAGTGAAGATTTTTCCTTAAGTGATTTGATTCATTCTGTTCCATTTAGGGAATTGGAGTGACTAATTCTTGTTTTCCTAATAGAAGTTACTAGAAGGTGAAGAAAAGTTGATTAGTTTCAAGGATAAGTGCCTCATTTTAAATATAATTTTTATAGGAAATTTTCCAGAAAGAAGGTTGTTAATAAATAAACCACACGTAAATTTGTAATTACATTTGTATTGCACGTTTTTGATGTAATCTGTTATTTAATTAATTATTTATTATTGGAGGAAATTCTAGCAATTGTTTTTAATTCGAAAAGTAATTATGGCATTCTCGCTCTTGTTCTGTTTAATATTGCCCACTCAAAAACATTTACAGGTAACTTTATGACTATTAACATGCTTTCTATTGTAGATTACAATTGTTAGGTTCCTTGAATGAAATGGCGAATGCGCACAATCATAAGTCGTATTATTTTGAATGCGCAAATACATACAGCATTTTATTCAAATGGTCAGTAAAAATTCTTCATGGTCATTAAAAGCGTTTATATTGAATAACTGCAAATTACAAATTAATTGCTTGTTACAATATTTTGTTAATTAAAGTGTATCTGACCTATTCCTATATACAAAAATAATGATTTCGTACAAAAAAAGTTTTAACAAATTATATGGCTAAATTAATAATAAATTTATAAACAAATTGCATAATTATAATGTACACGAAGGGGTATCACAAATTAAAAAAAAGAATCGTCAAAATTTCTTAATTAGTTTCAAAGATAGCGATTTGAAGAGGCTAATTAATTTTTTGAACGCGAAAATTTGTGCGTTTCTCCCTATGTTTTTTGAAAAAACATCATGGTTGCCATTTATTACCTTAGGACAAAACATTTTGTGCGAAAATACCAGCTTTTTGGATATGAAAACAAAATTTCTCTACAAGCTGTTGCAAAAAAGTTATTTCAATTGTAATTATAATGTAATGTATGTAATGAAATATTATTTAAACATACACTTGTCATCTTTACACACCACCATCGTGAATTTTCGCAGGGAGTCTCCAAAAGGAAACCAAAAAACGAAAATTTGACCAGTTAGTCTTCATGTTTCTAAGTGTGCTTTGACTGGTTTATTCTTTTTACCTAAGAGTTAAATGTGCGTTTTATAAAAAAATGTATGGAAACAGTCTTTCAAAAAATTTCTGATGCCCGGAAAATGCGTTAGGAAATAGGTTAAGTAGAAACCATTTTCAGTATGCTTTCAGGGAAGTGTTGAAAATGCATTTAACAACGAAATAAGGGTATTCACGTGTAGTTTTGTTATGGAAACTCTGGATAGCGAAAATGGGTTCAGAAACTTTCTAGAAACAGTTAAGAATTTCTATCAAGCGATATGATTTCGTGTGGCATTCGGACGTTTTGCCTATTCTTTCGCCGTTTAAAAATTATAAATAGATCGAACGGTTATTTCTAAAGGAACATATCCTTTGTTTTGCTTATCCTTCAATCCCGCTTATCGGCAAGTCGTAAAAGTTATCGGGCGGCGGTACGGAAGACGGATCGGTGCCGGGGCACAAACCAGATGACGTGGTAATAATATTGCGGACGTGTCTCCGATGTAATTGCTCAGAACCGCGAGGCAGGTAAGTCACGAGGCGATAAAGCGGCACAAACGAAAACTATCCCTACCCAACGGCTCTCTCGCACGTCCACATAAACTCACACGCGTCCACACGTGAAGCACGTACGTGTATTCCACGTCCGGTGGTCGAGTGGTCGGGAAAAGTGGCGGAGTGACGGGTAACGGCCATGGCGCTGCCGCCTCCGGTCGGGCCGTACTGCGCCGCCTCTGAGCTGCAGAGGGTCAGGAGGCTCAGCGAGGAGTGCCTCGAGGTCGCCTTCCTCTTGTGCAACGCGGAAATGGAAGAGTTCGGATTCGCGAAAGTGAGTCTGTGGCGGGATTCCCGTTTGCCCTTCTTTGGTCTTCGACGCCGGTCCGCTTTATTTTATCCAGGTATTGGACGGGCCTACGGGGTATCCCTCATCTTGGATCGCCAGCGATGGATGCGTGGCAAAGTTTCCACGCCTGTTGTGTTCTCTCGTTTGCTTAAATTCCTACAAAAGGAAGGAGAGATGGAGCCTGGTTCTGCTCGTGATCGGAAATATGGACAAGCCCTACACTGACACGTCGGTTTAGTCGAGCACACTACTTTCCCGCGCAGGCGGACCCTACAGGGAGGTGAAAGTCTCCATTTTTCTTTGTGACGCTCGTGATCGAGATAGTGCTTGAAAATTTGGTGAGTATAAGATCATAACGTATCTAAGCGAGATCCAGAGGGGCGGACATCTTCGACGGGTCCAAGAGGGGGAAGGAGAGGGGTGAAAATGCAAAATTTTTAATTTTAACTACGGACAGTTAGTGGAATAGAAAAAAATACAAATATAATTAATACATTTATGCAGTTAATTACAGTCATTACATCGTTTTCATCGCTCATCTCATTTCATCCTTTAAAATTATATCTGGAATAGATTCTGGCAACTGTAGGCCTTCGAACCATTTAAATTTATAAGAATTATCCTAACTATTCTTAATTTCATAAGAAATCTTTGCATAATAAATCTCCATAATCCTTATAAATATGACAAACATTGACGTGCTTGTTTCCTGTTATAAAATTATGCATATTGCTCAACAAAATTACAAGTATGTCAGTATCTAGATATTTTATGGCAATATTAGTCTTCTAATGACATGATTACAATTTTTGTATCAGTTTCTTCGTGGGCAGAGCAACTGAAGGGATTTTTCCCCACATCCCTACTGGCATCAACTGAACATTTGTGACATTCATAGATATGGACGATTTTCTTCGCTTTCAATGAAGCGTACTGCCTCATTTTTAGCCCTGAATCTTAAGAAAAATTTACCCAAAGCTTTTTTGGATTTATTGTTGCGACCCCACAAAGATCACTGCTCCAGAGTCCAATGTTCTATTAAACCGCGCGCTATTTTGAATTTTCAAAATTTGTAAAACGGCTGAATCTACTCCGTTTTTAAAGTTTATTGAATGTACTTCCCTTTTTGCCCTTTCGTAATGTCTCAACTTATATAAATTTACAAATAATGCGACTAAAGCACGTACTCTCTACCCTATTTTTCCCCTTTGGTAAACTTTACCTCGATTTAAAAGCAACTTTATCGTTATCCCACCCTCTATCGACGCTGTGCGCCCCTTTGGATTTCGCTTAGTTACATCACCAAATTTTCAAGCACTATCTGTGTCACAAAAAATTCGAGACTTTCACTCCTTATTCCCTCAACGTAGCCCTACGCCTGCGCATGGTAGTGATATTTTAAACCATGCAACGTGTCACTGTATAGTTTGTCCATATTCTGGATCACGAGCGAAATCCGGCTCCAGCTCTTGGACTATATGGGATGGGGAACGTTTTGTACCGCCACCTGTTGAACTGAATTCTTTTACCGGGCAACTATGAAACTTTAATGGACACACCCTTTAGTGCATCTTGTAACGATGTTTCAGGAAATATTTGTTAAATCCGTCACAATATTTTATGAGGATAGACACTTTCCGATTACCTGGAAACTTGAAACTTTGTAGACTTAGACCATCTATTCAGAACCAGTCCCTAATTTTCCGTGAGTGAAAAATAGGGATGAAATTTACTTTGCCTTTGCTACTTTGGGGAACTTCTCTAGTAGTTAGGCACTTTAAACTTTGCACGATTATGGCTTAAGCCTCCGAGTGGTTCAAAAAATTTTGAAAGCCTCAAATTTCACTTAATGAGAAGATGGAACCGACGTACCACCAATAAAGCGTTTGGATTTTATCCTTAACAATAAGAACATTGAAATAAAAGCTGTTTACAATACTAATAAGTGGAATAAGTACCATTACAATAATTGTAATAATGTAATAACAAAGTGTGTTGCAATAATTGTAGCAATGCATATATAGGCAAATAATTTTAATTACTTCCTGCTGTCAGGAGATTAATTATAGTTCCCTTTATTTATATCTTTCTAATTTCTGGAATTTAAAGTAGAATGATATGATAATGGCGAAAGTATCAACCTCCACCATTTCTTCCATGTATTACAAGTGTCTTGAAAATGGCGGGTAATTGCCAAAATATAATCCTTACATAAAATTTTCCTTTAAAATAACATGAAAGCTAATAATCCTTGTGCTATCTGAAGAGAGCCGCAAGATTTAAATAATTTCGCTTTGAATACTCCCTTCTCGCAACAATTTACGCAGTTCCTATAAATTTTAAAAAATCTATCGCTACGTCATTGGATCACCCTGTAGTTAAGTTGTTACGCATAACAATATGTCGGCTGGATGACCAGGAGTCAATATACGACTGGTTAATAAATCGAAGGTGCCTTTGTCCTTCGATCATTCCTTAAGCTACTAGGCTCAAAACGGCACGTTACATATGTGACGTTCGGTTCTTCGGAAATAACGATTGCGTTATCGGTAGCTCATGTTTCACTGACTCACCCGTATATGAACTTGGCGACAAAAATACGGCGCAATGAAAAATCGCCGTGATTCGTCTACGCGCTTATTTCACGTTTTTCAATGGAAGTGGAATTTGCAACGGCTCGAATTTCGCGAGGCTGCGACCGAAAATGCCGATGAGAGGAACTTTAGATGAAATTTCGTACAAAGTGTAGAGGCATCTCTGTAGGCAGTAATTTCGAAAATAACATCCATCAACTCGTCATTTTAAATGGGATAAATAATTTCATTTAAAACGTAAGTTGGGTTCAATTCGGTCTGCTCCAATTGCTTGACATGCGGCGATCGTCGCCTTCGTTTCATGGTAAAAGTGCCAAGCGATAAGCGATGATGATAATAATAATAGTAGCAAATGTAATTGCTTCATTGTTTTATTTTCTATGAAGGATTTTATGTTCCTTTTACGCCCTTATTTTCACTCTTCATGATTCAACGAATAAATAATAATACGAATACATAATGACACCTTCACTTCCGACCATTAAGAGAAATTGCATACGTAATGAGGACATAGACAGAGGACAGAGAGGGTTTCTATTCGCACTTATAGTTATGAGACCTTTCATTGGCCAGAATGGATTAATCTAACAAAGTTTAGCCAATGACAGGTATTACGACTACTGGGTCCTGAAAATCCCCGGAGGCACCCTTTCGCTTAGGCATCACATCTCTTTTCCAGATCTTCGACATATTCTACCAATGCCTGAGCACCGCGTACGTCCTGAACACCGGCTATTGGTCCTTCTACTCCTCCATCGACCACCAGTGCTTGTGCATCTGTGCCCGTTTCGGGATCTGCTGCAGGCACACCAGGAGCCTCAACCACTGGATCGACATGCAGGCCGTCCCGGAGGAACCGACCATGCCTAAGTTCTATCCGAGCTTGTACGGCCATATTTTGCCGAAAGTAAGCATTTAACCTAAGCCATTTAATTATTACTTACAAGGTGAAGGGGTTTTGGAGACTTGGTGGGGGTGTATGATTCTAGTTCTATTGATTCAAGGGTTTAGGAAGCTTGGGTTTATACAGGCCAGTAGAGACCAGTTGGGACCAATACGCACTAGTATGCTTTTCATTCCATACGTCATACACAAATTAGCTGAGAGTAACATTAGGTTCTGTTCTGTTTCAGTATAGAGTGATAACCGTTATGGAAGTCTTGGGCAAGATCAATACTTTCGATTTCACCATCGATCTGAGGCTGGTTTATAAGAAAATGAACGGACGTACCGGCCGTTATTACGTGGTGAACTACAATCAGGATTACTGTTTCATAATACGAGCGAGGTAAATAAATGTTCAATTAGTAGTAGTACCTAAATTACCTAATTAACAACTGTATACAATAAGTTCCTTAGTGACAATTATAATGATAACAAATTCCCTAACTGAAAATGTTAACTAATTCCCCTTACTGAAAAAATTATCCTAATAACTAATGTCTTTAATAAATTCCCAATTAACAAATGTCTTAACCAACCTTAGTCAAATAACCAAGACCTGCTATATCCCCCAGCAAAATCAATAATTCACGATAGTTCATAGATAGAATAGCCCTGGCAATTACTGCACGAAAGTGTCGTGCGAGACGACAGCGGCCGAAGCACAAACTCGTGGTAACAAAGGCGAATTCTCAGTGATAAATCAAGTGATCAAAAATTAAATCCTACTAGCTATGTTAAGGGCTTTTCAAGGCTCCTTTTCAACACTCTCCCTTGCTTGGCAACTCTCACTTAGTACCAGATTGGAAAATAAGTACCTGCACCAACCTAAGTCTAGTAACTTCCTCTTTTAACCAATCAGCACTCGGTGTAAGGGTAATTTCGACAACGTGTCTCTTACTTAGAATGTATCATATTATTTACTGCTACCGTTAGGTGGCGCTTGAATTTAAATGCAATAGTGTAAACGGATCGAAAGTTAATGCTTCTCAAGTCAAAGGCACGTCGACTCCCGCCCTTTCGAAATAGGGGATTTCAATCTCGTTGGGTCCGACAGATCTCACCGTAACAACCCTTCCCTCAGGATGTTCCTGATCACGGAGTACTTCCACCCCGGCCTGTGCACCATGTTCCAGCCGAACCCGTTCCAGAACCCGCGCTACGCCGGCATCCTGAGGGACCTCGTCGCGCACCGGGACCGGCAGCCCCTCTTCGGCACGCACGTCGTCTACAACGTGTGGTACGCCTTCACCGGCCGGCTCCCGAAGACGACCTTCGTGCTGGGCTACGCGAACCTGCCCCTGTACAAGTACCCGAGGCACCTGACGCCCCGGCGACCATGGCACGGGCACGCGGGCGCCGAGACCAGGGATAAGGAGACGCAGACGTCGTACCCGCTGCAGCAGACGGGGAAATCGCTCTTGGACCTGGCGATGTCCATCGACAGGCTCATACAGTAAACCTTGTTTATTTTTACCGCGCAGGCTGGCGAGACTCGATTGATTTGTCGAAACCGAGAGGAGTACCATGCTAGGAGTCACCAATTCAAGCGTTTATCATTTTTTTTTGTCAAATAGGGCATAAAACCCGGTCTGCTATAATGAATTTTACGAAATTCTTAACATGCCTTAGTAACCATGGTAACCCCATTCCTCTGCCTACTCTGACACCTCAAAATTTTTGTTTCTCCTTTACCTTTGTGAAATCTCTGGAGTAAGTTTTACATCATTTCATAGAAATCACCATTTCTATAATTTTTTTAACCGACAAGTAAAACGGTTCGCTACTTCGCCTATAGGTGACAGTACGAAGAAAGGCGACGGTACCCTTTGTCAAATTTTCCAACTTTTGATGAATTCGTAGAGTTTTCGCCATTTTTACCCCATAACTTCTTGAATCCTTGTATGGAATTTTCCCCATACATCTCCATCATTAAAATTTGAATGATGAAATTTACCTGTTCGTACATTTAAAAAAATACTCAAGGGAGAACGTTTTGGCGGCCTCCTCAGTGTCCCTTGAGCAATTCCCTACGCCCACCCCCGAGGATTTTTCATCGAACGACCCTTTTTCCAGAGAGGACTCGGACGACGACTCCGGCGGCCTGCAGCCCTCGGGCATCGAGGGCTCCGTCGAGTTCGCGGAGCCCTCGGAGTGCCGCGGGGGCGTCATCGGTAACCCCCCATGCAGCGACGCCAAACCGTCGTACCTGCAGGTCGCTTCCCTCTTCCAGCGGGCGCCGCCTCCTCCGGCCGAGGCCTGCCAGGCGAAAATCCCCTCCGTCGACATCTGGCAGGTGCCGACCAAGGTGAAGACCTGCAAGGCGCAGGACAGCTCCATCAAGATCCGCCAGATCTCGAACAAATCCCGCCTGGTACCGACCAAGGCGCAGACGGTTCCTGCGAAGACGAGCCGGACGCAGAAGGCCCCGAAAGTCATCTTGGAGCCCAAGCCCCACGTCAAGAAGGGGAATAAGCAGTCGACGTGTGGAGTTGGGTACCGCTACAGGGAACACGTGGATTAAATGTATGCTGATTCGGCTGTATGCCGAGAATCCTGAAGGTTCGCAATTGTGGTCAACACCCGGTGAAACGTGTCAATCCACATGATCC
Source organism: Cryptocephalus primarius (assembly GCA_963576515.1). NCBI lineage: Eukaryota > Metazoa > Arthropoda > Insecta > Coleoptera > Chrysomelidae > Cryptocephalus > Cryptocephalus primarius. The sequence continues at coordinate 1,195,898 of OY754945.1, read as the reverse complement.
AAGAAATTTGGAAAAATTTCTAAAAAATTCAAAAAATTCTATGGACGTGGCTTAATACTTTTCATCGAGTGTTCAAAATTTTGCAGCTATATTCTCTAGTAGAAGAAACATGGCATTAATGATGGAAATTAAATTGAAATAACTTATTACAGAGTCATAATTTTGATCATTTAAAAGGGCTCCACTTTCTTGTTAACAGTCACAACGAAAATCAAACTGATGAGTATTAATTAAAATGAATAGCTTAATTATGAACTTCTTCAAAGTATAAACGACATTTTAGGTTAAAACGACTGATTGCACGTGAATCTCTACGCACTAACACAATTTTTTCTAAAGAAAGGGCGCATTTAGAGTTTTAAGTACGATTATCTAAGCGCCTCAATTAGCCAAACTAACTAACTTAGAAATTTTAAGACAGCTAAGTAGTTTCGGAAGGAGTTTAGGAAAAATTTAGGTTTGGAGTAGATAAAACCAGTATTATATTTTATGGTTTTCCGATATTTTTAGATCTCTTGTATTGCTTTTATTATTTTATTTACCTTGCAATATTCCTTATATTTATATTAAATGTAACGTAAAGATTTCGAATATTTTTAGCACACGTATAACGTTTAATAATTCTATTTATTTCAGATTGTATTTTTTATAACTTTTTATATTGATTAGATATATAGCAGTAAAGTGCATATTAAAATGATGTGCGATTTTTTTCCATCTGTGCTTAATGGCAGCATGTTTACAGCAAAATGATTTTTCAGTATTCAACTTTTTAATTGCCTTACTAGCTGTTTTAAAGGCCTATTGCTGCCATTTTAAAGGCCTACTTAGCACGCTATTTTTGGCATTATAAGTGCCCCATTTCGCTATTTTGAAGGCCTGCTCAGTGCGCTATTTTTACCTTTTTAAGTGCCCTATTTTACTGCGTTAAAGACCTAGTGCTGCCATTTTAAGGCCCATTTAGCACGCTATTTTTGCTTTTTAACTGTATTATTTTGCTGCCTTAAATTCCTGTTGCTGCTATTTCAAAGAACAATTGAGTACGCTATTTTTGACTTTTAAGTGCCCTATTTCGCTATTTTGAAGGCCTGCTTTTGTCTAGTTAAGTGCCTTATTTTACTGTGTTAAAGGCCTATTGCTGCTAATTTAAATGCCTACTTAGTACGGTATTTCTGCCTTTTGAGATACCCTATTTTGGCCTATTGCTATTATTTTAAAGGCCTTATTACTATGCTATTTTGTCTTTTTAAGTGCCTAAAATCCAGGCCCTTATTCTTACTATATTAGAAATAATTAATTTCACTAATTCTACAAAAACGACGCTAAAACTAAAACAGCTCTCCTAAATTTAGAACTTTAGGATTAGAAATTTCTAGAACAATTAAGGGACACAAAAATTCTTTTCCGTCACATTTCAATCACCGCATGGGTGATTCACTTAACGATATTTACGACTCTCCGAGGTCAGTCTAATGCGAGTCCCTGTACGGATATAGTGATACGAGCGATAGGCGTTAGTGAGTGTTAGTGATCCTGCGTGCGCTTCGATTGACGTCCCGTTCTTGGATTCCCGGATGGTTCCCAACTCTAATTTTTGCTAGTAAATACTCTTACACCTTTCTGTTCTACTTCATGCATCGGTTAGTCCTTTGAAATAACTCCAAGGAGTCCTGGAGCGGTGACGTCATTTGAAGGACGATGTACCCGCGGGAGAGGAAGGAGCAGAGTCTGAGGAGAAAGCTGGGATATCTCGGGGTAAGTGGTGAGTGTCCTACGACAGAATATTTTGTAGTTTCATTGAAATTGGCGTTAAATTCCTATTTCCATCGATGTGAGTTCATGAGGGAAACGGTATTGTAGAGATAAGAATCGTAAACAACGGTAAAAAACCTTTAACTGATGTTTACAAAAAATAACTAAAATTCAGTGCTTCGTTCATTTGAAATGAATTTAACGAATTTAACGCAAGTAACAAAAACATTCCATGGGTTTTTTCCTACGGTGTCTTTAAAGGTATTTAGCAAAAATTAACATTAGCAAAAATTAAATCCCTCTTATCATATTTTTCCTGCATCATAGTCGAGTGAGCAATAGGTATAGGTGCAATAAATAGAGTGGATTATAAAGCTTATTGCAACTTTTCCCTTAGATTGCGGGTTTTCTGGGGTTATATCAGAATTATGATTAGATGGGGTTAAATTAACCTCTGATTCAGTTTCAGCGATGCCAAAAACATATAGCAAGCATGGCCAGAACCCAAGATCAGAACCTTAATTTTTTTGTGTGGCCGTGTTATCAGTAACTCTGAAGAAAATATGTTCACATTACCTAAACTCTAACACACTAGTCACCATTTTGATTACAACATCGCACTAACTCCTTTACACTAAAAACGTTACCATAACAATCTAGAACCTTCAACCGACACTCCAAACACTGTCAGTTATCTTTCTGTAAACACTGATACATACACTCTATCTGTTTATCGCGGTTTCTTTATAAATATTTTTGAATTAATTTCAAGCCAGTCTCGAACAGCAACGATGGCGTTGAAATGGGGCGTGGCGAGCTGCGGGAAAATTTCCTACGATTTCGTGGTGGCCGTCCAGGAGGCCCTACCATCTTCCGATCACAAAATCGTAGCGGTGGCCGCCAGGTCGGAGAGTAGCGCCAAGGAGTTCGCCAAGAACCATGCCATCCCCAAGGCTTATGGAGGGTATTTGGGGCTGGCGCAAGACGATGAAGTCGGTAAGTGTGCCCATTGGGTTGATTACTTTTACCCATTTTTGGGTACCAGGTGACTATTGTTCCATGAAATTGGACTGTCGTGTTCCAACAAAGATCTCACACAGGTTCTTCAAAGATAACGTTTCACCATTAATCATTATACTGATGCTAATCACCCACTCAATGCTCTGCATTGCTATGCTCGCCACTTGGATCCAATCGATGATCCACTTTGGTCTTGCCCCTCAAGATCGCTCGTCTAGATGTAATTTCTCAACTTTTTTCCCCACCAGACGTGGTGTACGTCGGCAACATCAACACCCAACACTACAAGACGGCGAAGCTGATGCTGGAGCACGGGAAGCACGTCCTCATGGAGAAACCTTTCGCGACCAACGAGAAACAGGCGAGGAGGCTGATCGAGATCGCGAAGGAGAAGCGGCTGTTCGTGATGGAGGGCACCTGGTCGAGGTTCTTCCCCGCTTACAAGGAGATGAGGCGGATCATCGAGAGCGGAGAGATCGGCGACGTGCTCTTCGCATCCGTTCACTTCGGGAACGCCTTGCAGCACGTCGAGAGGCTGACGTGAGTGTCCTACTACTTTTGCTTCGTGAGGCTGCGCTTAATTTCGCATGAGATATGCTGGATTTCCTTTTGCATGTTTCTATAGAATTTTTGAGGGCTGCGCTGCCTCACAATGTTGTCTCGCCATTTTATACTCCGTAGCTTGGCGAATCCTAGTATAGCGACTGATTGTATGTATGGATGTCTTGAATTGCCCCAAATGTAAGACTTTTGCTTGTATTTGTAACCGTAATAAGGATCTAAAATACTAAAATAAGCCATCCGTCCTAAGGACTTTCTTACGATACTTACTTTGTTAAAGTTCCCTCGAGCTGGGCGGCGGCGTGACCCCTGACATGGGCATCTACGTCCTGCAGTTTCAGCAGTACGTGTTCCGCGGCTCGAGGCCGCTGTCGGTCGTCGCGACGGGCCACAAGAACCCCCAGGGGACGGACGAGACCGTCGGCGCCGTGCTGACGTACCCCGGGGGCGGGACGGCCGTCGTCACCGCCTCGGCGAGGGTCGCGCTCCCCAACGAGGCGCTCGTCGTCGGCACCCGCGGCTCCCTCAGGATGCCCGAGTTCTGGTGCCCCACGAGGCTGATCACGCCCAATGGGGAGGCCGAGTGGCCGCTGCCCGAAACCGCGGCGAGGTTCAACCACAAGAACAGCATCGGGCTGAGCTACGAGGCCGAGGCGGTGAGGCAGTGCATCTTGAAAGGTAAATAGGTGTTTGTGATCAACAAAGATTTTCTTTGAACAGCGCTTTCGAATCCCAGGACCTTATTGCTATTATTCCCGAGTTAGAAGGCCCCCTTGAACAACAGAGTGAAGTGCAGGTTTTCGTTTCCATTATTCCACAAATAGATACACCGTGATAGATAGGATAAATAGATAGATTGGACCAAATGCTCCAGAACCCATAAGAATCCTAAGCTTCCATTAGATACAAGCATACGTACTTATACTAGATTGCTTATATTACTGCTTATACTGTATTGCTAGGTACTAGCAATACAAAACGCACTATCACTATATTGTAGAGTCCATTGTAGTGGTTTCTTCTCTGCTCTTCTACATGTGAGGTAATCTTCTGGTCTAGAGGTTCATGCACAAAATACTAATACCAAAAGCTACACTTTGCATTTCTGCTCGAAGAAATTCCCAGGGCGCATGTCCGAAGCAGCCATTTTCTTTGTATATCTGACCACTTTCTTGGTTTTGAATAAGGAATTTTCTGGATCGTTAATTTTTCAAGATATAACAGGCATAAGTAGGTAAGGTAATTTTTTGAATCATAGGGATGTCCTAAACCACCTTACCGAGGTTTTACGCTTTAAACTTCCAAATTCGTCTAATAATCGTTTGAAGACTCGAGTGTCTTTCCCATAGAGGTTTAAAGGAAGGCCTAATTTGCTGTGCATGATTGATTTACATTCGTAGAATCGAACTTCAAAGGCGCGTAAAGCGTCGTTTTTGGTATTTGTATTCTGTGGTTGAGGCACTTCTGCTTCCCTTTCCCCTTAAACAAGCTCTACTGTATTTATATTCTTGTGTTCATAGTATGGCAAATGCAAGAATTGCACCATTGATACACACAATATATAATTTTTTCAAAAAAATATTTTCAGGGCTGACAGAGTCGCCGGATATTACTCACGAGGAGACGCTCGAATTGGCCAAGCTTATAGATTTCATAAGGGGCGAAGTTGGAGTCCACTACCCGGAAGATGATCAGGAATTTTGACCAATTTTTTCTGCCAATAAAAATTGTTCAAAAAATGGATCAAAATTCGTTCAATGCTCCTATTGGAACAAATCTAAAATAAAGAGGTTTGTTGTTTAGGTAATGGCATGTAATTGATACACCCTAGAGCCCGTATTCCCCAAAATAATTGTAATCCGTTTTTACTAAATATGTCAGGTAGAAATCTGGAGGTATCCATTAAAGACCCAAATCAAATACACCGCAATTAAAGAATGATTTCACACTTTGAAATTTCTTAAGGGAAGTACTTTTGAAGTCCTTTTTTAAGGCATAAACATTTCAATTGAACACTGGGTAACTCTTTTTTGGAACGTTCAGTTTCCCAAATTTGTCCTATTAGTTTTGTAATTCGCTCCAATCATCCTCACACTTTTCCACTTTTCCATTTGATAACTGCCATGACCCCGAGGTTAGATCAATTGACTTCACAACTATCGCCGCAGATAAGCACGTCATAATAACATTGAACTAATAATCATACGCTCATCGTCCTACTATCGGTACACACAAGATGATCCTGAAATGGGGCGAGGCGGGAGCAGGTAGGATCTCCCACGATTTCGTGACGGCTGTCCAGACTTTCCTGCCTTCTGGACACAAATTCGTGGCCGTGGCGGATCAATGGTCGAAGGAGAACGCGGAAAAGTTCGCCGAGGATCACGGGATCCCCAGAGCTTACGGCGACTATTTGTCCTTGGCGAAGGATCACGAAGTTGGTAAGGAAATAAAAGACATGAGATAGTGGGAGATGGTGTTTTGGGAATAAGGGTTGCGCGTTTGTGGTAACTAAGGCACGTGGTAAAGGAAACTCAGAAGAAGGAAGTACTGTTTTGTACAAAAAGAATTTCAAACAATTTAAAAGTGCCTGTACTGACTCAAAACTTATAGCGCTTGAAATAATTTGTACGAATTCCAAGTTTTACAAGCTTCTTCGTGAAGTCCCAGCTCTATCCGAATTTATTAACTAATACTTTTCTCCCCACTTGTCAAACTCAACACTTCTCATAGCGAAATTCCCCAAATCCCCCTTTCAGACATCGTCCACGTGTGCACCATAACACCTCTGCACTTCGAGATCACCAAGACACTCTTGGAGCACGGCAAGCACGTGCTATGCGAGAAACCGATGTCCCTATCCGAGGGAGAGACGAGGGAGCTGTACGAGACCGCAAGGGCGAGGAAGCTGTTTCTGATGGAAGGCCTCTGGACGAGCTGCTTCCCGGCCATCGAAGAGACGAAGAGGATCGTCCGGGCTGGAGAGATCGGCGAGGTGCTCTTCGTGTCTGCGCAGATCGGGCAAGCCCTGCAGCACATCGAAAGAGTCACGTGAGTAACGGCACAAGCACAAGGAATTTAGGACTATGAATTATCACCACTGAAGGAAACTATTTGCTGAAGGAAACCACCCAAGTGCATTTATATCTACTTCAAACTTTCCATTCCAGTTCTCCAAAATTGGGCGGCGGCGCGATCTTAGACCTCGGCCTCTACGCCCTTCTGTTCCAAAATTACATCTTTGGAGACTCTGCGCCCACGAAGGTCGCCGTGAACGGCCACATGAACGCGAGCGGTACGGACGAGTCTTGCAGCGCCATAATAACTTATCCCGGAGGGAAGACGGCCGTAGTCACCACCTCAGCACGAATCGACTTGCCCAATGAAGCCCTGGTCGTGGGCACCAAGGGATACTTGAAGATCCCGGACTTTTGGTGCCCCACGAAGATCCTGACGTCGAGCGGGGAAAAGTCGTTTCCCCTTCCGCACTCTGACGGGATGAAGGGGGAGTTCCTGCACCACAACAGCGCTGGGCTGTCGTACGAGGCCGAGGAAGTGAGAAGGTGCATCATGGCAGGTAACGTGGAGGTTTAATGTAGAAGTTTAAACTATCTGCCAAGTTGCACTTGGGAGGAGTGGGAAGGCGAGGGGTTATTTTAGTTTCTTGGCCAAAGATTGGTCCCAGTTATCACCAGATTTCAAGAGATGTCGTTGTCTTCTTTGACAAAAACGCTAAAGAAAAGAACTGTGGACTGTATCATAGTTTTCAGTTTAATCGCCCTTAGTGGGAAAATGATTATCTTGCATAATTTGTTTAAATCAACCTAACTCGTACTTTTGTACATATGATACCTATTTATTTGCAATATTAGGTTAACTTTTTGGATCAATTTTTGGATAAGCAAGCAGTGTATGGTGTCATACACGAGCCTAAGTTTCAATTAAACTTTACACCCTGTATAAGGTCCTATATGACGCACAAGGGGTGTGCAATAGATGAACTGAGTGGATGGGTGGTTGTCCTTAGATTTTTTGGAATTCACCATGACTCAGTTCTTTAGTGAACTCATGGATAATCAAGCTCTAGGCGGTTTAAAGCACGAGTTACCTCCAATTAACTCCTCTCGACGTCCCAATTCACTTTTACGAATGTAACACTCTGTATAAGCAGTGCGCAGTAGACATATGTCAAGTGTTCTAGAACTGACTTAGATCTACTTGGACATTTTGAGGTTAGAATTTGGGGTTTGAGGTTATGTTATAATATGGCGTTCTTGTATAAAATAACAAAATTCCCACGGTACTTTATATTGATTACAGGTGAAATCGAGAGTCCAAAAAACACTCATGCGGAATCGATTCAACTAGCAAGAATGACAGACTATTTGAGAAGGGAAGTAGGAGCTAAATCGAATTAATCTGTTGATAAATGGTATGTAATTAATAAAACAGTTTACATAGTAGAAGTTTAATGGGTTTGTTCAATACATTTTTCACTATTTTAATCACTACTAAATTAAAAGGTATGTAAAACTAATCGAAAAGTTCACATGAATGTTAATTAATTTTCAGTTAACCTTAGGCCTGGTTGACACTTTCCACTGAAGACAAATTAATCGCTTAATTTATTTTGAATACCGAAGTGTACTTCTATGGGTACCAGTAATGTGAAGAGGTCAGTAATAAATCGATTCCCTTATCAGAACCTGATAAATATGTAAGTATAAGTAATTTATTTATATTTTAAATTTCACTGGTTGCAAGAACTCGTATTGGTCTGAACAGAAAAAACCGTGAGTAAACTTACTGATATAACGCCTTTATAGCTACATCGAATTTATTTATAATTTCAAAGGTTACCCTATGGGCACAGCGAGGTAGCGCTGGAGAAAATCTGGGAAATGTCGCACGAATTATCCCAACAGATAACCAAGATCGTTCAGTTGATCCATATCATAGCAGGCCTGGTGGAGATCGCCGCTCAAATATTTCTAATCACGGTGATTTCACGCAGCAAGAACTTAAGGACGAAAACGAACGTTTCGCTACTGAATTTAACCGTAGTAGGCGCTTTGTACTATTCCATCAGTGTTACCTTTGCTCTCCTGAACACGTTCGTTGCTCTGCGATGGGTGCATCAAGCATTATTTTATTGTTTAGAGAGTGCGATGCTGGTGCTGTACATTATGTTCGCCACGTTGATGGCTTTGGATTGGTTCTTAACCGGCTTCAAACCGAGAGTGGGGAGAAGGTATAGGAAATTCGAAAAGCACGTTTACTACTTTATATACCTGTCCGGTATATTAAATTTTACAATAAGTATGTTCTTCTCTAAAACTCACCTCAGCATTGTATTACTTGTACCTAACGTCGTCTATGCAGCGCTGGTGGTACTTTTAATAACATTCAACGTACTTAAGCGCAAGCTCACACCAGAAACCGACAATTCCAGCACCGAATATTCCTTCGTTGTTTCCAACATTGTTATATTTTCAATGTTACCTTGTTTAATAGCGAACGTATTGATCATTTACATCTTTCAACTACCTTTCGTGACGTTCTGTTTTACCCTGTACGTTTCTTGGTTAGCGCATTCCTTAGTTATTTTGTGGCAACTGGGAGCATCCGATAAAGATTTCAAGGAGGCTTATAAGACGATTTTAAGGAAACGCAAGAAAGTGACTGAAGACGATGGTAATGTGATACGAAACAGTGGGAACGATAGACAATGTGAAACTGTTGCTTGATTGTAAATCCAATGTTTAATAAATGATTGATACTGCAAAGGGCTGTTATGTATTTTTGTGAAAATAACTGGGAAAGTGCAAATGTGGAGGAGCCCTGTTATGGATTGAATTAATTTTTCTCAAATCTTTCCAATTTCGGGTACAATACCTTTAGTATCAGTTAGATTCTTGGTCGTTTTTAGACCGTTGTTGCATATAAAACTTATTTCATTTCATTCTGTTATTGGTAACGCCACCTAGCGGGCCATAGCGGCACTCCCAGATCGATCACATGATCTATCTCATTTGTCTAACACGGATCGGTTACATGGAACTTTCGGCTAGTTCCATTATACAACTTTTGTTATCGTTATGGATAAGTAATCTTGAATTTGTTTTGAATTTGTTAGTGAAGTTATAAGAGTCTGATATAAGATCTCATGTCCTTTGCGGCAATGTGCATTGTCTTCAAATCTGGAAATCGACTTACCTACGATATTTATTAAATAATTCACTAAATTTGCCTGTAAAATACAATTCTAAAAGGAACACAATTACCCCCGCACCCGCTCCCGCTAATAAAAAATAAAACGCCACCTTCAAATGCTCCATACCCAAATACTGCGACTGGATGGAGCCTTCAAACCTGGATCTGGACACTGAAAAGAGAGCAGATCTGTAAGGGAATATGCATGAGATCTGCAAGAACGTAAGGGACATTTCCAGGTTTTGACAAACGTGTTTAGAGCCTATCATCAGGACTACAAAGAGTTATACCAGTGAAACAGTGGTTGAGTGGTTCAATTGCAGTCTACATGAATTTTCCAGAACAGCTGTAAGTAATATCAAACCTTCCGAGTAAGAGAGAAACATGAAGGAGAAGAATTAAGAGGAAAAACCAATGGTTAATTCAGTCTTACGACATACAAGCGGCATATGGGCGATGAAGAATGCTAGAAGTAATAATTCTAAAGGTAATTTTGGAATCTCTGGTCAATTATAGATCGCCAAACCCTTTTTCAACCTTTTCGATCTACATTTGACAGTAGATTGGTTTTGTACTGCCGAAAAGCCGGTTGATAATTACTTACCTTTCCTATTGACCAACCCGCTCTGCTGCAGCAGCAACAACGCCCTGTCTACAGCGACCAGATAGGGCGAATTCTTCTGCAGGTGCAGCACCTTCAGCCCAGGCAGGATTATCGCTTTGAGCGGCTCGTACACGGAGTCCCCTTCGCGCTCAGCGAACTTGCCCATGTAGAACTTCGCAGTGCTGTCCGGTACCATGAAGGCTCCGTTCGTCTTATTAGCGAGTAGAGCCATTATCGGCGGAAAATCATCGGTTTCGAGGATATTCCCGAACCCGAGTGCCTTGGCGAAATGCGAATAATACCTCGGGACGTACACCGGCAATCCGCTGGACTTCAAGTCCTCTATGCTATCGATGCGAGCTGCGTACTTCGAGGACATGAAGGAACGGTACAGATCGGTCTGGAACGAGACGCTCAGCACGAGGCTGCACCAGATCCAGACAGTCAGCAACGTCTTCGCGTCCCTTCCGACCCTCGGGAACGTCTCCGAGCCTCCCGCCAGAAGTAACTGCCATATGACCGTGTAGCTCTCCAGGAGACTGATCCTCTTTTCCAGAAAGAACAAGACCACCGGGAGGATAGCGAGGACGATCAGTACCAGTAGGTAGAAGGAGGAGTCGAACATGGAGAGGAAGTTTTCGTATCCGGGGACTTTCCTGGGCTTCGGTACTATTACGATTCTGTCCTCACGATCGATCGGGTAGGAATAGTCCAGGTTCGGGAAGTAGAATGCCTGGAGATAGAGAAATGAAAGCTGGTTGGGTGGAAACGTCTGTTGGTAGGTGGTTTGGTACCTGGAACAAACCAATGATATCAATGTCGGCTTCATCGTTTATTAACGCCTGTATGGAGCTGTTCATGTCGTCTCTTTCGATCACGACGGGTTTCATCTTCAGCACGTTCTCGGCGATCAAATACATGAGGTTTATATCTTCTCCCTTGAACACGCCGTATTCTTTTTGGACTACTGGAAAGCGCTCGTGAAGAGTCACTCGTAGAACTTTTCCTTTCATATCTTTCGATTTGTCTGGAAACAATTCCGTACAGAATTTCGTTGTGGGGATAGCCTTTACTTTGTTCTTATGAAATCCGTTGTATGTGTATATTTTTAACTCTTTTCCCACGGAGACCAACACAAAGTTCACAACCTTCTTCCTCCAGATATATCCCAGCACGCTTGTGTAATTCCCCAGGGTCGCCTTCGCGACGAAATACGTTCGAACTTTGACATTCCACGACGGATTTTCCACGAGGCAATCAACGCTCTTAATTAAATCCTGCTCCGAATCCGCGAATACGTAAACACTATCAACGTTAAAGTCGGTAACGATTTTCTGACATAGCGATTCCCTATTTCCCGTCACGATTCCACAGTTGGTGTTACGAAATATTAAATGATCGATAACGTCCGGCTCTTTCACCAGATAGAAGCAGGTTTCCGAATGGGAGAAGTCGCACTTTGCTAATTCTCGAAAGTAGTTGCTCAGGTCCTGTTGTGCTCGATCTGGTTTGGTAATTTTTACACCAAAGGCGACGTTGAGTATCGTGAATATCACGTAGGGTTTCATTGTGGAGACGAGGAGCAAAATGGAACTGTCATCACGAGTGAAACGTTAATTACGTTTTTTCATTGTAAAAATGGACGGTGATTTGATGGATTTTTTATCGTCCATTAGAATCTAGATAGGTTTTAAAATATTGTAGGTTTCCTTTCATTGCCTTTGGTACATGTAATGCGTAGCGATCAGCATACGATTTTCTATATTCTTTCGGCTTCTGTTAACACAGCAAGACATGTCAGCCATTGCCAGAAGTGTCTGCATTTGTAGAATATTTATAATTCCATTCCTGCCATTGTAAATTCTTCAATTAAGCTGTAAATATAATGACATGTAACACCATGCACACTTTGGTGAATGCGCCTCATTTTTGGTGGATGCGCATAATACTTCTGCAGCTATTGCAGGAATTACTATTATTTACTTCAATGTGTTATATGTTTATTAAATTAATTGTTTCACTATGTTTTGCGCAATGTTGCGCATAGTTTCCATGAAAATAGTAAGAAGAAAATCCTGATTCATGCATTAACCCTGGAATTCTATCCTAATTTTCTTCTATAAGCGGGAAATTCTTTATTTCCTCATCATCATCGTGGAAACATTTCCTTAATTCAGTCAAGATTGAATTATTATCGGTTGTAATTTAAGGGGTTCGGGAAATTCAACTGAAAACAATGCAATTAACATCCCAAAATTGCGGTTAAAGTCCGGAAGCCTTATTTACATATTTTCTCGTAACGTTTATAATGTTCAATCTGGAAAAATGTCACCGACGCCACATAAAGATATTTTGTATACGTTATATTTTCCGTAGTCCCCATGTAGGACGGGTGCTAGAATAATAAGATAAATAAACAGTTTTTTATCTGACGCGCCCGACCTGTATTTTAACTGTCGCTCTTGGTAAAACTGCTGCGGAACGTAAACAAATAGATTGTAATGTGGTAAGGCGACACTGCTTTTAACAACGAAAACAAACACGCATTAGATTTATTAACTCTCCGGGCTTTTCAAGGCGTAACTTTCAGTTAAATTTCGTTGATTAACCTTTAATAATTCAGTTATGAACGCCGGGTTCACATATTTAAATAGCGGTTAAGGGAGTCTAGTAAAATTACAAATAATCAAGTAACTTAGAAATGCATCGGTCTATTAAAACTGTCAGAGTTCTTTCAAAGTTTCAGGATTTCTTAAGTAACAACAATGTGTACTTACCATTAACGTACCATTAATCGACCCCTCTTCATTAGCTATTTTCAAAATTCCTTAAAACTCCCAAACCTCTTAAAGCATTCAAACTCCTCTAATAGACTATTAAACATTTTTGAAAACCCCACAACTCTTTTAAGAACATTATACATTCTGCAGCGTTCTAAAACAGTTATAACTCCTTTGACCATTTCATACAATGCTTGCAAATGTAATGTAAAACAACTGCAACTACTTTTGAAACGTCATACTTTCATTACAATTGCCCAAAATGACTTAAACACTCCTCTGCTTCGTTGAATGTGTTAGAACTGCTTTCAAAAGATGAAAAGGTATGTTTCAAATGCCCTATTTTCCTTCAAATACTTCCAACTCCTTTAGAAACGTCGTAGGATCATTGGAATTGGCTTAGAAATTCCTCAACTCTCTTCAAAGTGTGCAACTCCTTATTTGAATCGCTACTTTTTCCTAAGTGCTTTTAAAATGTCATCAGTTCTTCATAAGTTAACTGCAGTTCGATAGAATATTCACAGATTCTTTAGAAACCCCCCAATTGCAATTATTTCAAAAGTGTCGTCAGCCGAATACAAATGTGATAATTTGCTTAAGAGCTGCTTAACGTTATTTGGCGTCAAAACTCCTTTTAAACCTTCTTAGGTTTTATTGAAATTCATGGATTTCATTATTTTATTTTATTTTTTCGAAACTCAAGATTAAATTTTAAGATGACTACCTTTGATTGCCATTACCAAAATCCTTTAGAAACTTCTCTATTTTTTTTTGAAAGTATCAGAACTCCTTTTAAAACAATCTTCTCGTAACTCCTTTAAAAAATGCCATAAGATTTACACATATTTACAACTATCATTACAGCTATTTCAATTTCCTCTTCTAAAGATTTCCCCACAAGTTTCTGAAAATTGTGCCGAAAAAAATCGCTCTAAAAATATCTTGTTTCGCCTTCCCGAATCTTTCGATCAAAATAAATAAACGTCCGGATTGTCGCCGTCTGCCTGTCACAACCTCTCTTCCAGATTCGATCCGCACTCGCAACATCAAAGCGTGTACATGTGCTCTTGATTTTTCTCTATTTATTTATTTTTCATCCTGACAAAGACGACGTAACGCTCCCGTTACAGGTGACGAGGAGAGGCGATTTAAAACGAAATTTACATGCAATTTCCTCATTCAACGTCTTGCGAATGGGATAATTTTGAGGCTGTGATGGCGAAAGCACGGCGCCAGGTCCGATGGAAGGTGTTACACTCATCTGTCGTTATTTTAAGTTACGTAGAATAATCCCCATACAAAACCGCCATTGAAAGTCCCCTATGCGTATGAATTTCATATTTCGACGGCACTGTAACGTTGGTTTCATCGATGGACCTAAAAATGCATTTTCCTGGCAGCGTAATTACTTTTTACGATCGTACACGGTAAACACTCCATAGTCATTTCCCCTTAATTAAGCCACGGTTTAATAGACTTTTGTCGATAGAAAAAGGGCCCATAAAACGGTGGTGCAGGTTACTTAATCCCACTCGAAGTTTGTCTTTGTGCAGCACAAATGTAAAAGTGGCGAATTTTCGATAGATACTCCGCACTAATAACAGGTTGCAGCACCGTATTAATAAAAATCAACGTCGGTAATTACACGAATTATCCCTGTGCCGTACTGAATTTTGCATATCCCTCATAACTTATTAACACAGGTCACGGTATATATAATCGCACCTCAGGCGTCGACTAACCAAATCGAAATGCCGAAACCTCACTACCGCCGTGCAGATTTCTTCGACGCCAACGTCCTGATCTACAGGCTCTCGGGAATATTCCTGTACAGCCCCGACGACCTCGTCTGGTACAGGAGGCTCCTCGAGAGGACCTGGAGCTTCCTCGTCTACTTCCCGTCGACGATCTACCTGATCCTCGAGATGATCATACTGCAGCAGTCGGTCTACGACATCCAGCGGTTCTTCAACCAGACCGGGATATTCCTGACGCACCTGCTCGGCATTGCGAAGGTGATCCTGCTGGTGATGAGGCACGAGAAGCTCATCGGGATCCAGACGGACCTGCAGACCGACGAATTCCAGTACGAGAACTGCGGCGAGTTTCGACCCAAGCAAATATTTGCAGATGCCATGAGGCAGAGCAGCAGGGTCACCTTGACGGTAAAAGACACATTTTGCCACATCTTCTAACCTACTCTGTTGGATTGGGATTGAAGACATACTAGCACCTCTTTAGGATCAAAATGTCTGGTCTGCTAAACTGCTGCCTTACGTCCACTTCTAAAGGATGTATCTATTAGGACATCATTGCCCAATTGTTGGTACAACTGGTACCAACTTCTTCAATGTAGATCACCTCTTGGTTAATTATCTCTTAATTGTATTTCTGGTCTGTAATAATTACATACCATTCTCTGGTGCATTTCATCTACTGTCTTATAATTAATGACGATCACCCATTAGTTCCCTATTGCCCAATTGTACTTCTGATTCGTAGGTTTAAAATCATTTTACCTTGTGCTCTCAAACTATCTCTCCACACTTGCTATCCTCTAAATTTATTCCTCAGCAACCCCTCGTCTAATCTATAGACTAAGCTCCTTTGAACTTGCGCAGAATGTTAAATTGCTCGTACCTCATGCTTTATTGGTTTACTTTTGATCTTCTACGACGCCACGAGACAATCTTCCCCTTCAAGACATCACCTTGGTAAAAGGTACAGTAGAGCTGCAGTAGATCAGATTAAAACTGAGAAGAGGTTCTTGTACTCATGGTTTTTGAACCTTGTGGTAATCCATTCATCCTAGCTAACGAGCCTTCATTATTTTGCAGCTTTACTGCATGTATTCTTTCGTCGGAGGATCGGCACTTATAGCCACGGAACTGATGATCGAGTTGAACGTCAAAGGGAACGTCCTGCCTGAAAACTTAACCTGCTTCGATTTCATGCAGTACTACTTCTACATACCTTGGAATTCCGAAACTAAAAGCAACTGTAGGATGACCAGCCTCTTCATGAGTTACTGCATCGCGTGTTACGCCTTTTTCATCGCAAGTAAGGAGAAGATAACACACATTTTCGTGGTATTCTTGAACGAGACTGAATACATGCTTTGGGATATCTGTAGTCATGCATCTAGAATCAATTTGATTTGGTGCTGTCACGCCCATGGCCCTAGAAGAGAACATGAAATGCACTTAGGGCGTCGAACCCAATGGGTGGATATAAAGGGACGTAAAGCTAGCCATCAATAGGAAAAAATTGCATTCCTTTACGTTTAATCGTGACGATACATTTAAATAACCACTTTAAATTGGGAGGAATGGAAAGTAGATCATACCAATTTCTTACACGAGTCCTGAGTCAGGGCCCAAGATTAGTATTACAATTGAAATTTATAATTTTCCGATTTTCCAGCAACGAATTTCAGCCCTTCTCTTGGTAAGGGTTTCTCTCTCATTTGTTAGGTCACGATGGTGTCTATGCAGCCCTCCTAAATTGCCTCAAAGCTCAACTGAACATCCTATGCGGTGCCATCACAACCGTACGACCTAGAATATATAGAAGGCTCAAGATACCAGAGAATTTCGATATTTACCAAGATGAGGGCAATCCCCTTCTCGAAAGGGAGCTCTATAACGAGATGAAGATATTCAACAGGCACCTGATCCTGCTTTTACGGTAAATATAGTTGAAACCAACGTTTAAAGCTCTATAACGATCAATTTTCTTAGGATATCAGATGGAATAGAGAATGTTTTCACGTTGATGATTCTAATGCAAACGACTTCTTCGATTGTCATCATGGCATCCATTTTGTTCTACACCACTAACGTAAGTATTTAACCACGCTACAAAATTGAACCCCTTACCAGTTTCAGTTGGTGTCTGATCGTTCAAAAAATTTTTAGATCCCAATCACTTCGCCCGTATTTTTCTCCCAGTCCGAGTATTTCGTCTGCATCTTCATCCAGTTGACGGTGTTCTGTTGGTTCGGGAGCGAAGTGACTCACACAGTATGTCCCCCAGTCTGTTCCAGCAGGAGTTATGGACATATCCCAAATGTAGCCTTGCGACAGAAAAAATCACGTTTCATTGCACGTAAGAGCAATCCAGATTCCACTGGATGAAACATGCTCAGTGAAACTACTGCAGGTGTCAACGGGAGTCATGAACATGGATCCAATGGGACGGTTTGTTTCCTACGACAATACGCAAGGCTTGTTCATGGAATATGTACATAACTTCTGCACCACGAGCTATCTTTCGCTGATGTCTCGGATTATATTTCAGAGCGAGCGCATAATGGACTGTTTGTACAACAGCAACTGGTACAGCGCGAGCAGCAGGTTCAAGTCCAGCCTGTTGACGATGATGTGTCGCGCCCAGAGGCCCATCTATCTGACCATCGGGAAGTTCTCGCCTTTGACCCTGTCTGCCATAGTAACGGTAAATCTTAACTCAAATTCTTAAGGCTGTTAACGCTTAAGACGTTCGTGTTATAGGTAACTAAAGCTTCTGCTTCGTACTACGCGGTGTTTAAGAGCGTTGGAAACGACGAAAATTGAATTGACGACGGTTTGTTACTTAGATTGTGCTTAGCAGTTAGTATTAGCTCACTTAATTGCTGTAGATTCGAATAAAGATATTCAGTGGTCTATTTTGGATTTACTGGGGAAAATGTAATTGTGGTAACAGTAACAGTGGTAGCAAATGGAATGAATAGTTCTTTGAAGCCAATAATGAACTAATCTCATATTTCGTCTGTACTGCTGGTGCTGGTGCTGTACATTATGTTCGCTACGTTGATGGCTTTAGATTGGTTCTTAACCGGCTTCAAACCAAGAGTGGGGCTAAGGCATAGGAAATTCGAAAAGCAAGTTTACTACTTTATATACCTGTCCAGTATATTAAATTTTACAACAAGTATGTTCTTCTCTAAAACTCACCTCAGCATTGTGTTACTTCTGCCTAGCGTCGTCTATGCAGGGCTGGTGGTACTTTTAATAACATTAAACGTACTTAAGCACAAGCTCGCACCAGAAACCGAATATTCCTTCGTTGTTTCCAACATTGTTATATTTTCAATGTTACCTTGTTTAATAGCGAACGTATTGATCATTTACATCTTTCAACTACCTTTCGTGACGTTCTGTTTTACTCTGTACGTTTCTTGGTTAGCGCATCCCTTAGTTATTTTGTGGCAACTGGGAGCATCCGATAAGGATTTCAAGGAGGCTTATAAGACGATTTTAAGGAGACGCAAGAAAGTGACTGAAGATGATGGTAATGTGATACGAATCAGTGGGAACGATAGACAATGTGAAAGTGTTTCTTGATTGTAAATCTAATGTTTAATAAATTATTGGCACTGCAAGCGGTTCGTATGTATTTTTATGAAAATAACTGGGAAAACACAAATGTGGAGGAGCCTTCTTATGGATTAATTAATTAATCTGATCTACGCAATTTCTGATGCAAAATATCTTTAGTATCTTCATATATTATATATAATATATTATATTGTATTATTATTATTATAATATATTATATTTTTCTCTATTTATTTATTTTTCATCCTGACAAAGACAACGTAACGCTCCCGTTACAGGTGACGAGGAAAGGCGGTTTAAAACGAAATTTACATGCAATTTCCTCATTCAACGTTTTGCGAAAGGGATGATTTTGAGGCTGTGATGATGAAAGCACGGCGCCAGGTCCGATGGAAGGTTTTACACTCCTCTGTCGTTATTTTAACACTCCATATACGTTTTCTCTTAATTAAGCGACGTTTAATCGACTTTTGTCGATAGAAAAAGGGCCCGTAAAACGGTGGTGCGGGTTGCTTAATCCCAATCTAAATTTGCCTTTGTTCAGCACAAAGGTAAAAGTGGCGAATTTTCGATGGATACTCCGCGTTAATTACTGGTTGAAACACCGTATTAATAAAAATCAACGTCGTTAATTACACGAATTATCCCTGTGCCGTACTGAATTTTGCATATACCTCATAACTTATTAACACAGGTCACGGTATATATAATCGCACCGCAGGCGTCGATTAACCAAATCAAAATGCCGAAACCTCACTACCGCCGTGCAGATTTCTTCGACGCCAACGTCCTGATCTACAGGCTCTCGGGAATATTCCTGTACAGCCCCGACGACCTCGTCTGGTATAGGAGGCTCCTCGAAAGGACCTGGAGCTTTCTCATCTACTTCCCGTCGACGATCTTCCTGATCCTCGAGATGATCATACTACAGCAGTCGGTCCAAGACATCCAGCAGTTTTTCAACCAGACCGGGGCATTCCTGACGCACCTGCTCGGCATTGCGAAGGTGATCCTGCTGGTGTGGAGGCACGAGAAACTCAACGAGATCCAGACGGATCTGCAGACCGACGAGTTCCAGTACGAGGACTGCGGCGAATTTCGACCGAAGCAGATAATTGCAGATGCCAAGAGGCAGAGCAGCAGGGTCACCTTTATGGTAAAAGACACATTTTGCCACATCTTCTAACCTACTCACACACACTCACAACCTACTGTTGGGTTGGGATTGAAGACATACTAGCACCTCTTTAGAATCAAAATGTCTGGTCTCCTAACTGCTGCCTTACGTCCACTTCTAAAGGATGTATCAATTAGGACCATTTAGGATCATTGCCCAATTGTTGGTACAACTGGTACAACTTCTTCAATGTAGATCACCTCTTGGTTAATTATCTCTTAATTGTATTTCTGGTCTGTAATCATTACATACCATTTCCTGATGCTTTTCGTCTGCTGTCTTATAATTAATGACCATCACCCATTAGTTCCCAATGCCCAATTGAACTTTTGATCCGTAGGTTTAAAATCATTTTACCTTGAGCCCTCAAACTATCTCCCTACACCTGCTACTCTCTAAATTTGTACCTCAACAACCCCTCGTCTAATATATAAACTAAGCTCCCTTTGAACTTGGGCAGAATATTAAATTGCTTGTACCTCATGCTTTATTGGTTCATTTTTGAGCTTCTGCGACGCCACGAGGCAATCTTCCCCTTCAAGACATTACCTTGGTATACTCATGGCTTTTGAGCCTTATGGTAATCCATCCATCCTAGCTAAAGAGCCTTCATTATTTTGCAGCTTTACTGCATGTATTCTTTCGTCGGAGTATCAGCGCTTATAGCCACGGAACTGATGATCGAGTCGAACTTCAAAGGGAACGTCCTGCCTGAAAACATAACCTGCTTCGATTTCATGCAGTACTACTTCTACATACCTTGGAATTCCGAAACTAAAAGCAACTGCAGGATGACCAACCTCTTCATGAGTTACTGCATCGCGTGTTACGCCTTTTTCATCGCAAGTAAGGGGAAGACCACACATTTTCGTGGTATTCTTGAACAAGGCTGAATATATGCTTTGCACTTAGGGCTTCCAACCCTATGTACGGATATAAAGGGACGTAAAGCTAGCCATCAATAGGAAAAAATTGCGTTCCATTACGTTTAATCGTGACAATCGTAATACATTTAAATAACCACTGTAAATTAGGGGGAATGGAAAGTAGATCATACCAATTTCTTACATGAGTCCTGAGTCAGGGCCCAAGATTAGTGTTACAATTGAAATTGATTATTTTCCGATTTTCGAGTAACAAATTTCAGCTCTTCTCTTGGTAAAAGTTTCTCTCTAATTTATTAGGTCACGATGGTGTCTATGCAGCCCTCCTAAATTGCCTCAAAGCTCAACTGAACATCCTATGCGGTGCCATCACAACCGTACGACCTAGAATATATAGAAGGCTCAAGATACCAGAGAATTTCGATATTTACCAAGATGAGGGCAATCCCCTTCTCGAAAGGGAGCTCTATAACGAGATGAAGATATTCAACAGGCACCTGATCCTGCTTTTACGGTAAATATAGTTGAAACCAACGTTTAAAGCTCTATAACGATCAATTTTCTTAGGATATCAGATGGAATAGAGGATGTTTTCACGTTGATGATTCTAATGCAAACGACTGCTTCGATTTTTATCATGGCATGCATTTTGTTCTACACCGCTAACGTAAGCATTTAACCACCCTACAGAATTGAACCTCTTACCAGTTTCACTTTGTGTCTGATCGTTCAAAAAAATTTTTAGATCCCAATCACTTCACCGGTATTTTTCTCCCAGTCCCAGTATTTCCTCTGCATCTTCGTCCAATTGACGGTGTTCTGTTGGTTCGGGAGCGGAGTGACTCACACAGTATGTCCCCCAGTCTGTTCCAGCAGGAGTTATGGACATATCCCAAATGTAGCCTTGCGACAGAAAAAATCACGTTTCATTGCACGTAAGAGCAATCCAGATTCCACTGGATGAAACATGCTCAGTGAAACTACTGCAGGTGTCAACGGGAGTCATGAACATGGATCCAATGGGACGGTTTGTTTCCTACGACAATACGCAAGGCTTGTTCATGGAATATGTACATAACTTCTGCACCACGAGCTATCTTTCGCTGATGTCTCGAATTATATTTCAGAGCGAGCGCATAATGGACTGTTTGTACAACAGCAACTGGTACAGCGCGAGCAGCAGGTTCAAGTCCAGCCTGTTGACGATGATGTGTCGCGCCCAGAGGCCCATCTATCTGACCATCGGGAAGTTCTCGCCTTTGACCCTGTCCGCTATAGTGACGGTAAATCTTATCTCAAATTTTTAAGGGTGTTAACCCTTAAGTCATTCGTGTTATAGGTAACTAAGGCTTCTGCTTCGTACTACGCAGTGTTTAAGAGCGTTGGAATCGACGAAAATTGAATTGACGACGGTTTGTTACTTAGATTGTGCTTAGCAGTTAGTATTAGCTCGCTTAATTGCTGTAGATTCAAATAAAAGTATTTAGTGGTCTATTTTGGATTTACTGGATTCAAAAGAAATGTACTCGATTCAGCGCAGTAACAATGGTAGCAAATGGAAGTGAATGGTTACTTTAAATGAATTTTTAAAAAATATTTGGCACAAGGGTCCAAAAACATCACGTTTAAACTATGCCCTTGCCTCCAACTGGATTCCATTACTAGCAAAGGGAAGCAACACAGTTAATTTAATCTAAATGGAACCAATTTCGAATTCCAATTTCTTTTTAGGAACCATTCAGTTCTGAACTGAAGCTAAAGCAGAGCTATTCTGAAATAAAGGCATTTGGGACGGGACCATGACAATTTGCAATGCAGAACGTTGATGTAAAGGGAAGATAAATTTACTTTTAACTCATTCATGACTTCTGCTCTAATCAGGAATTTCTTTTAGGAACCAAGCATGTCTGAACTGAAGGTAAAGCACAATTGCTCTGAAATCAAGGCATTTGACATGCAACCATGACAGTTTGCAATGTCCAACGTTGATATAAAGGGAAGATGAGCTGACTTTGTAACGTATTCATGACTTCTGCTCTAATTAGGAATTTTTTAGGAACCATACAGCTCTGAACTGAAGGAAAAAGACAGCTACTTCCAATTGAAGGCATTTGGGAAGAAACCATGACAGTTTGCTTCGTAGGACGTTGCTATAAAAGAAACATGAAGTTACCTTGTAACATATTCATGACTTCTGCTCTAATTAGATTTTTTTTTAGGAACCATGCAGTTCTGAACTAGAAACAAAGGACAGCTAATCATACCGAAAAGCTTTGTAACCAAGATTGTCCATAGCTGTGGCTGTTGACTAACTAGGATTTTTTTAATGGACATACTTATGAATACGCCTCGTATTTGACGAAATTATGCTTTACATTCCCCTTGGAAAATGTGAGATTGTTATGGACAGAACAGGTAGTCAACCAGCGTTTATTTATAATTTCGACATCTGGCATATAATCCCAATAGAAAAAAATTTAGCTCCAAATTTTGGGGCAAACATGATTATTTTCAATTGTTAAGCGTGGCAAAAGTTTTAACTGATGATTTTATTGTTGATATTAAGATAACTTCATAATTCTTTCTACACTAAAATATACCCCTATTAGGCCGTAGAAGCAGAAAGGCATTTTACCACTTTTAAGCATATTTCAGTGATTGAAGGCAACATTTTTAAATGGAAAATATAGAAACGCATGCAATCGTCATAGATTTTTAGAAAAATATGCTTTTTGCATATCACTTTTGTGCACATAATTCCGGATTCAAATAGTTATTCCACCTTTCTAATAGTATTACTGTACATAGTGGATCTTCTTATTAACAAATCGCAATGATATGTTAAATGATAGAGGTAGGGATCTGATATGAGGTTAGTTAAAGGTCGAAGTATGTCCGTTCAACTTGTCATTATGAGATTTTTGAACCCCCGCGTTACGAAAAGAGCATTTTCACTGAAACCCCGATTTCAGCGCGATAACAAAAGAGACGAGTGTCTTCTCCGAGCCGAAAGAATTTCGTGCGAGGTTGAACACGTTCAATACGTTTGAAGTAACGTATATCTGTAGGAATAATAGGTCGCTATGTCTGTGCTCATAAAATCATGAGCAGACAGACAGAAAGAGAGGAAGATATAAATCGAAGGCGCACAGTGACAGTTTAACAGACCTCCAGCGCTCTTATAACTAATAGTATTATACGGACTATAAAGTGCGCCTCTGTGCGACTGGATGCACTTCGGGAATTACATAAAAACGAGCTTTTAACTTTCGGGAGATTTACGATTCGTAAGATCCACTGCCTTGAATCATCAACGGACGATTTATGGTTATATTCGATCTTCATTATCGATCGTCGAAATAATAGGTTCGTTTATTCCAAGAGGAGAAGTGGGAAAATGAATGAACAACGCAGGATACGTTAAATTTCGCCATATTCCTCTGAAATGAACAGAAAAGTTTGAAATGGAACTGAAATGTGGATCAATGGTTGACACACCACTATAGAAATGCTGTAATAGACTGTGGAAACTTCGTGGTAGAAGGGTAATGGGAATGGCAGGGTTTTACAGGAGAAAACTAGAGTAGTAATAAAGGTTCTCGAAGGTCCCCACAAAAAATGAAACTAACTTATTACCTCTTATGCCATGAGTCTTCAAAAGCACGTTTTCGGCCAAACCTGATTTTTTTTGAAATTTTGTATCGACAAAAATGTTGCTGTTGTTCATTTCCAGTACAATACTGTTGTGCATTTGAAATTTTCGAGGTTAGGGTTTAAATCTACTCACTTTCAGGTAGTAGGTTTTAGATTTCAATTCATGGACTCCATCACTTTGAGAATATAACGTTAGCAGTGTCTCAAACATAGTGTGGCGCATTATAATTGTTTATTAAGTGTAGGTAAGCCTACTTATGCATTAGCCAGTTAAATGAAAATTCCATTTAAGACGACGAAGTATAGTAGAATTTTAATGAAATGCCCATAAAAAATTCACATTACTATATTAATAACGATGTGCATTGTCTATTGTGTGGGTCAGATTATTCCTTTGACATCCTCCGACGTAGATCGTCACGTTCTAAAACTCCATTCCGTTGTTTTAACAGCGTCGATGTGTTACAATGGCATTTCGTCGCATTTGCTCGTCGCACTTGTGTTGTTCATCATTGTGCGCGCAAATTATTTTCAGCTGACGGCGTCGGCGGCCAGTTAAAGATACACAAGCTCGTTCCTGAAAAGAGGGAAAGAGACGGCGCTCTCCCCTCGCCCGATTTTACTGCCTAGCCCATAAAAACGACTGACTTGAGTGGCAGCGCCGCATATATCACTCCGTACATTTCGCACTCAAAGACGTTAAATCAAATTTTAAAATACCACGTCGGGGTCTCCTTCCCCTCGACGTCCGCACGTCCATCACCTTTCCGCTCGCCTGTCGCACGCGGGATGATATGATTGATTCTTTTTTACCGTATATCGGGGGGTATTTTCGGACGGAAACTTTGTATCGTTAATAGTCACAAATAAGAACAGCGCCTAATTGGTACGTGTTCGAAGTGGAAGCTTGCCAGACGTTGCATTAAGTTAATTCATCTAACAAATGTTATTTCAGGAGCTTCACTAATGAATTACTGAAACTCGCACTTGGAGTTGTTGTTGCCGTGTACTTTTGGAGGCTGAAATGAACAATTTTCAATTCGATGTCGTTCCAACTCCCAATCGACCAAAGGGAATTTCAAGGCAATTCCAGCTTTTAAAAATTTGTTAAACTCGTAGTGAGTTTCCTTCAAAAAGTGTTTACATCATTCAACCTAATAGTTTCCTATTTAAATAAGCCAAGAAACATCTCGAATGTTACACTAAGCTGTATAAAATGGCGTGACGTCGTTACTACACTGCGCATCCGCCAAAAGTTCGAAAGCTACACATAGTAGTATATTAGTGTCCATTTTGTTTTTATTTCAGTATGATATACCAGAACCATGTCAACAAGAAATCGTAAAGCACTTGATCAACGTGTCTAAATGCCATCCCCTTTTCTCCTCATCTCATCCCCTTTAACTACATTGAAGGCTTCTTTATATCAAAAAAGGCACACACTCTAATTACGTCATACCAATACTTAGCGTATAACTGAAATGATCATGCACAGGAACGGTTTGCATGTAGCGGCTCGAGTTGAGGGTCGTGGATTTTTCGCTCCTAGGGGATCAAAGTATTAGGTGTTAAGGGTTAAGGTTAGATTACTCTTGTCAAAATAAGGAGGAATAATAGCAATGCTGTAATATGAAAAGACTTAACAACTAAAAGTGTACTCTTATCTGGGTATCAATGGAACCCTTTAGGTGAATACATTATAAAAATTTGTTTACTTACATTACAGTGAATACCGAATACATTCATCGCAATATATCACATGAAAATATATACCTACCATATATATCTCATTAAAGACTTGCCGACTACTTTAATAGAGTCACGTCTGTTTACTAATGTTGTCCATAATCCGCTTCATTTATTACTTAAGCGCTATGAGTATGAGCCTATAAAAATGGCATTTTAACAAACCGTAAACTGGTGATACTCCAAATATATTGTTTAAAATTTACAGCTAACGCAATTATAAGCATAAAGCAGTATTTTTTTTAAAAGACTTTATTTGGCGCCTGTCCGTAGACGTTTCTATTTCCAATAGTCTGAGAGCGGTCCATCCGGCTCTACAAAGTATCAGCGGCGATTATTAATCCACCTGCGTCTTAAATACCTGTAGAAATCCCCTTAAATCCCGTCGAGGTTCCCTTTTACTCCTGTCTCATTAACGGCAATTTAGTAAGAGCGGCCCCGGGCGTAAAACAGAGAGAGCAATGAGTATATTTTGAGACGATTGTCAAAGCAAACCCGTAAACGTCCGCTTTGACACGCTAACAACCCAATTATGTAGTGTTTATGCGTTTCTAAAATTGTATGAAAGTGGCCCAATTCGAATGGCGCGCCGAAAAGGTCTCTCGTACAATGTTGCGCACGGGAAGTCGTCTCGAATCCTTTCAGACCGACTGACAGTAAAAACGTAGCGCGTAGCT
The DNA here is from genome assembly GCA_963576515.1 of Cryptocephalus primarius. Classification (NCBI taxonomy): domain Eukaryota; kingdom Metazoa; phylum Arthropoda; class Insecta; order Coleoptera; family Chrysomelidae; genus Cryptocephalus; species Cryptocephalus primarius. The sequence goes on along the minus strand of OY754945.1, from coordinate 1,169,491 downwards.
TATCACCGCGAAGTGCAGGTTGAAAATACGCAGTTATAACTGACAAGCTGCGTTTTACGTTGCGATTTTTCCTCGCACGGTGTCATTTGCGCCGAAGAAAAGCTGGAGAACGGAAAATTGCTCCATCTCGTATTAATTCGTATAGAGTTATGCTTCTCGAACTTTCGAGATCCCCTAGAGGGTACGAGATACACCTGGAAGCTTCCAGAATCCTTTGAAATCCAATACACTACCAACCTTCATACCTATTCTTACAGCTCTTTTAACGTAGCAATAATTCATCTATTTGCTTTATTAAAAGTGTCCATGTCCATGTCCAAAACCGTAGTATTGAATAATGCAACAGGGCGCATCTGTCCAAAACCTGCTTTTAAGCTGCTATAACTGCGAATAGGTCATAGAAGAATATCTTCCTAGTAGAACATGTGAGAAAATAATAAACCGCGGTTTTTATCTACTTTCTTTGCTTATAACTTTTGAAATATTCATTTGGAGGATAGTTGAAGGAACAAAAAAGTTTAACGACCACAATTTACAGAAGATTTCATAGGTTAGAAACTTTAAAATTTAATATCCTGCAAAATAATATGACCAAGTTATCACTGAGGCAGTTGTTCATCCTGTATTTAAATTACCAATTATCTTTCTGCGTTTTTTTTCTCGAGCAGCCTTTCGTAATCGCTTTAGTCACCTAGTAGGAGAGCGCGGCATATATACGGTCGATGGCAGAGACATAACAGTCGATGAACGGAATTCTAACGAACTAAAAGGTCGAGGTGATTAAACGCGAAGTGTTATGGGGGGTAGTAGTTAGGGGTGTAGATAAGTTACTTAGCTAATAGTGTATGTGATTAAAATATGGACAGGTAAAGAGGTTATGGTAGATTGCCTGTAGAAGGAACTTTGGTGCACTTAATTTTCCCAGCATTCTTCCCTTTCCTCTAATCCGAACTCTTATCCCACTATTCACCGCGTTAATCCCTTTTTTAAGCAAAGATAAAATATTTTTATCGAATGCTGGACGACTCCAGGATGAAATATCTCGTATACAACACAACCGAAAAATTTGTTAAGTTACTTTAAAAATATGAAAGCCTAAAAATAGTCACCCCGAATTTATAGGCGCTGGCGGCCGATATACACACACACATATATAATTATTTCCCTCTCTATCCGTCTCTATCTCTTTCTCTCTCCACTCGACGACTTTGGTAAATCAAAGCTCATTCGTTTTAATCAAAGGAACTGAATCAGGCGGATTTATCTCCACGAAAACAACGTCATCCGCATTAATCAAACTTTTAAATCACTACGGGTCTAACGGAGGGAACTTAACGGAGAGGCGCCAGAAATTCGAAAAATACCTGCAAATAAAATTAATAGAATAGAAAAATTGTAACTCTAATTGAGGCTAACGCTCGTACTCTAGAAAAGTATCTTAGAGTCATTCATGTAATCACTAAATTGTTCTAGTGATATAATGTGTTTTAGGTAGTTAGTCATAAGGTGTTAACTCGGAAAATTGTGGTTACTTGAAAGATCTTACTGAATTTCATTGAAATTAATTTGTTTTTTAAATTCTATGACTGGTCAAAAGTATATCTTACTTCACCTATGACGTTTTGGGAATTATATGGTCATATTTTGGAAAACTGCTGTGGCAATCACTTGAAACTTTCTACATCTCATAACGAGACTTGCTTTAAGCATATTACAGAATTTCATCGAAACTGACTTCTCAAAAAAAATTTTGTAACATAAAACATGTGACATATTGAGAAAATGTTGAACATGCGTCACCTTTAAGTGCAGCGGTAATTTGTAGTAAGAATAAATCGTAGTGTGTATTGCATACTGGCGAAATGTCACTGGCGTCTTCTCCTTCCAATGCGTTTAACCGTTGTTTGAAGATTTACCTTAATTTTCTTGAGCGATGTTCCCTCTCGTGCATACAGAGTCTTACAGCAGAATTTTTCCTCAAATTTTGTTGGAAGCATTCTTCATGTCTTGTAGGCAGTTCCGGCCTTCCGATGGTCTAAATATAGGGAAGTTTCTGTGCCGGTTTCCGCTGTAATTTCTATTTTTCTATCAATTAAACATTTTTGTCACCTTTTACTTAAGACGCCCACGGAATCTCGTTTCGGTTTATATTTATATCTTCCTGTCAAGTTCCGTAGCGTAGCGTGAAAAGCTCCATCAAATTATGCGCTTCTACGCGACGCGTGGCCATTCGTAAATTTCCACGAGTCGACCTGCCGGGAAACCCATTTTTCCGAGGAAGGAACAAGGAAACAGGAATTTTTAAAGTCAAAATTAATTGCAAAATGGATGCTCGAATCTGAAAGGGGTCCTCAAGCAATTATCCTGGAAAATTCCCCTTGAGACAAAATAGTATGTATCAAATTAAATTCAGAAATAGTCTCTAAATAATTCAACTCAGATCCCTCGGATTTCCAAAAATCCAAAAATTCTAATTCCACTACGACCTAATAATATACCTGTTTTTATCTGTTTCGTAATCCCATTGATGTCGACTCTCTCCCTCTCTCTTTTTCTCTCGCTCCCTCTTACCAGATCCGCCAGGAATATGTTTATTCCAGCAGCACATAAATTATCCGAAAATTTGGAAAAGCGAGGATTAGTTGTTATTAAAATATATCAAACAATTTATTCGGAAATTCGAGCGCTCCTCCGAAAGTTATCATCAAGGTCCTTTAATATTTTTGTTTTCCGTTAAGTTATTATTTATTAACCGTATTATACACTCCGGGATATAAAGCGGGACTTTCTTATCGATTTGAAAATATATTTTGAAATATTATTTTCGGGATGCGATATAAATATCTTAAGTACGTGTTGAGGGACTTGATTGCCGACAAATGAAGGTCTCCAGTTGAATAAATATTAGTTTCATTCAGTGAATCAATTCTAACAATATACACACTTTCCAGTTATCCCCCCCCCCCCCGATTTTTAGTTTTAATTATAATTCTACTTACCATTTTTTATGAGAAACAATTATCCTCGGAGGAACAGTTGCATACATGGCACTATTAACATAGGTCCATGCTATACCCTTACAGGATCAGAGATATACAGGGTGATTCCAGTCTAAAATCATGCAATAGGGTAACGCCTTACCGATATTCCAGTATTTTGTAGAAGCAAATCTAAATTAAAAACCAAGCAAGTAATATAAAAAAATATTTATATTTCAACAAAAATAAATACATTTAAACCCTTACATACAATGCAATGATATAAAATTTGTACACTTAATTAAACCTTAATATTACTCCCCCTCACTTATCTCATTACCCCCCCCCCCCCACACACACACACACACTCTCTTTTTCTCTCTCTTTCTTACACACGTATTTATTTTTTGCCCAATATCTTATGGAATACGACACTAACCGTATTTTTTCTTTTCTTCACGTAACAGGAGACGACTGCCATACCTAAGAATTACAAAAAAAAAATAATATATAAGAGAAACGCCATAAATGACTTTACGTCTCTTTTTTTTCAAGTAACAGCTGCGCATCACCGTTCTCATCATATCATATTTAAGGTTTTTATGGCGTTTCTCGAAATGGACGAATAAAAAAAAGTATGTATATACACACAGGGGACTCTGAGAGAAACATAATATATATACGCACCCCCTACTGAGATTAATTAATTACGTCATTAAGGAATGATATCAGAGAGTTCGTTAGGATTAATATGTACAGTGAGTGGCCAATTCCAAGACGCCGCGAGGCGAAGTGTTACACTGAAACGTTAATTCTAATATAAATTAATACTTAATTAGTCCTTAAAACTAAGTAACAAATTTTTTGGCTGAGAAATACTGAGGTATTCAATACCTCAAAGATACGCTTAAATAGTTATAAATGTTACCGATTGATACATTTTAAGGTGTATTAACAAAATAAAAAGATATTGTCTATAACAAAAGAAAATTTTAATCCTATCTGCGTAAAATGTCTCATGAAAATTAATTACAGCACCAATTCGAAACATGCTCTTAATTAAATTAAATTAAATTCAGGCAACCAAACATTCAACTAATCACCAGATTAATTAGGTAACTGAAAATATTCATATTTGTATTTTACCCCATCGGTTTCAGATTATAACTAACATTTAATTTAAGCAATTAACTCAATAGAGCTTCAGTTATATTTAACTAAACTCGCCAGTAAAATCAGTCGATCCTACGTTTGTTAAATAAGAACCGTTTGAACTGCTTTGTCTCTTCAGCTAACCGTCGGTTAAATTATTTAAATCCTCAAACGTGTTGGGTTCATAATTTATATACAGGCGATTAAAAATAAAATTAACTTTTTACAATGTCTAGTATTGCAACTGCCAGCGTATGAATCAACTAAATGTACTATTATAGAAATATATTCAAGGTACGTTATATCAAATAAATCACTACTTAATTTACAACTTTGGAAGGCTTTGACGTTTACAAGGGATCCCTTCCCATTTTAAGGCCCTGGATTCTTTCCTGGACCTACCCCATGAGCAGTTAACTTTTCAATTACACATCCAATGTTTTAATTGAATTAAATTCTTCAAATATAATTTGTTAATTATAATTTTGCATTAGACAACTGTTATCCAAAGATACAAGGTTTTAGGGGTTTAAGGGTAAGACTACCTTTTTGAATAAAATGAAGCACGGCGTTAAAAGAAAAGGAATTCTTGTAAGAATATCCGGTTTATTTTCACCTATGGTTTTTCCCCATGAATCGGTAGGTGGGAACCTGCTGTTTCCAGCAAAACCATCTTTATGCGCAAAAATTAAAAAGGAGCTCAAAATTTTGAAAATCCGACGACTCGCCCGATCATTTCTTGGATCATCGGCAACAGTGCAAGCAAATATATCTATATTATAACCTTAGAATTCAAAAAAAAAAAATGTGTTCTAAAAACTGTAGACATGTTTGATCACATTTACACTGTTGCCGATTGCTGCACAAAATCATAGATCCCAGGAAAATAATCGCGTGAATCGTTCAATTTGTAATTCGAGGCGCCTGTTCAATGTTTTCACGTCAAATCAGTCTTGGGAAAAACAGCAAATTCCCCTTGATTATAGGGAACAAATCGGACGCTCCTATTCAAATTCTGAGAACAATGGAAAGCCTAAATGGCCCTAAATGGCAGTAAAGCTTAGTACTACAGATAGACAGAAGAAGATTCACTTTAGAAAAGGGTTGATTGGAAGAAAAAATTGTAATTGTAATTAATACATTTAAATGAGTACTGTCATCACTTGCACATTTCTTACCAAATACCTATTTTATGAAAAATTAGCTAATGTAAAGAACATATTTCAATGAATATTGTATATACGTTTATAGTTTTTTAAGAGAGTGCAAGTACATTTGCAAGAATCATTTTAATTAATTAAATCAAGTACTTTCTATGCAAATAAGAAGCAATAACAAATTTTCAAAAATTTGCCGAGTAATTCTATTTGTTTATGAGCAACAGTATTAAACCCATTTTTAGAAAATTCCCTCGGCTCGCCTGGTTAACGGATCTTCATTGTAAAAAAAGCATTTGAAAGCTTATAATTCATTTTATATGTCAAAAAAATTTCAAGAATCTAGGGGCTGTCGTTTAGGCATGGTATACTTTACAAAAATTTCCATTTCATTCAAAGTAACCTGGATTACAAAAGCATTGTATTATTTTCGTTATTTTTGCAATAATAAAAATACTTTTCCGATAAACAAGCACCTGTGTCAAGCGTAAAATCCAATTACTAAACTTTATTTCCTCTTCAACTTTTCTCTAAAGTGAATAGTTTTCGAGCTATCTGAGCGAAAAACAAGAAAATAGAATTTTTCGAAAATTTTTCAGAATTCCTTTAAGAAAAGGTTACGCTCGCCTTTTTGAACCGGGGCGTAGTGAAATCATCATTTCTACTGCCTTTTTTGAGCCTCTGAAATAAAAATCAGCTCGACCATAAGTACCACCATACGAAGAGTACCTGCAATACCTTGGAATTTACGTTGGATTTTGCTACTGAAGTAACTATTTCCGTTGGACTAATTGGAAGTAAATTTTACTGTAACGTAAGTTATAATGCGAGTGTGGTTCCTACTGAAACTGCTATGAGTGCTTTAAGTCGGAGTCTTTATGACGCCAAAGCACACATGGGCGCATTTTCCGAATGTTCCCTACACATACAACCACGAAAGGGGGTAATTATAGTGTGAAAGAGTCCCTAGTACTTAGCAACTTAAATCTCCACTAGCGAACTTTAAAAAGTTTCATGGTAACTTGCCTGTCCGTATGTACAAGTAAATAGGTAACCTGAACCTCGCGATGCCACTATCACCGTCATATCTGAGTGTTCCAGTCTCCCTCCATCCTCCACATGCTGAACGCCCTGGAGAGCTTCTCGTGCGCCGTGTACGAGCACACGTTCCCCAGGACGTCGCCCTCGCCGGGGTTCTCCGGCGTCGACGTCGACAGCACGTGGTAGAGGAAGTCGATGTACCTCGCGGCGAGCTTCAGCGTCTGGATCTTCGACAGCTTGTCCGACGGCAGCGTCGGGATGCTCTTCCTGAGGCTCGCGAACGCCTCGTTGAGGCTCTGCGTCCTCTGCCGCTCCCGCACGTTCGCCATCACCCGCTGCGTCTGCAGCTCCTCGAAGCTCTGCGGCGTCTTCCTGCGGGACTTGGGCTTCGCCGAGAAGAAGGCGTTCTCGTCGTCGTCCTCGGAGACGGTCGACACGGAGACGGCGGTCTTGCGCTTCCTGCCGGAGGAGGCGCGGGTCTTGAGCACCGGCTCGTCGAGCGGCTCCTCCTTGATGTAGAACCCGGCCTGGTGGTGGTGGTTGTGGTGGTGCCTCGCCTGCTCCTGGTACCCGTACGCGTCGTAGCCCTGGTAGCTCGCGTCCCCTCCGCGCTGATGGTGGAAACCCGCGGCGGCGTAGACGACGTCGAAGCCGTTGCCGACGAGCTGGTGCTGCTGGTGCTGGTCCTGGTGGTGCGGTATCGTCGTCGGCAGGTACTTGTCGTTGGAGTTCGTCAAATCCATCAGCTTCGTAGGGGAGTACTGCTCGTAGTCCGGGGAGCTCGGCGACGTCGGCTGCCGGACGTAGACCGGCGGCGACGGGGGATCGCTGGCGGCGCGCGTCTCGAACATGTCGTCCGCGTGCGACTGTCGCGTTACTTTCTCGGCGGCCCGAGGTGGCTCAGTAGATGTCCGACCCGGTCCCGGCCAATCGCAGGAGAGACGGCTCCTCCCCCTTCTCCACTTCCCCGGAGGGGGAAGTCCTCCCGGGCCTCCTACTCCTCCACTGCCCCAAAGCTGGTCCTGCGCCGTTACAGACCAAGGGACCGGGAATTTTCACAATTATCAAATTGCCAATTTTTCTAAAAAAACTTTAACATCAAATTGTTGTAACTTGTTATAGCCAATATTGTAGTTACCCCAGATTAAGAAAAATTATCAAAATTCGTTAATGCATAATGGTGGTATTGCAAAAATTGTTTTGACGATGATTTTGAAGTCGGCCGATGCATTTTTCTCTATAATAGCGAAGTCTCCAGCTTAATTAGTGTTTAAACTAAAAATTTCTGTATAAAATTTTTTCTATATAATCAACACCGTAGCAACTAAATAAAAGAAACTCAAAAAAGGCAAATTTCCCTTGAATGTTCACACTGCAATGTTCGCAACAGGCGTAATTAACGTGAAAGATATACCTGCTGTAGAAATAAGATTTAAACGTTTATTTTTGGGGAACAATTACAAAATTTACAATGTATTTAACCTATACATTTGGCTCGTACACGTTTGTACCCCTTGTGACAAGAATTTTTAGTTTTTTGACCGATTTCCTATCATACAACACGCATTTTCCATAACTCAATTTTTTCTTAGGGATCCATGAAGATTGACCTGTCAGCAATGGATATACCTTTCGATCCGCTTTTAATGGAGGACCGTGCAAGATGGAAGCAAGTAGTGCAGTCAGCCAAGACCCACCTTGGGTTGTAGAGCTAAAAGAAGAAGAAGAGAGAAGATTTCAGTTACGGAACTTCGAGTATAACTCGATTTTTTCCTGGGGACCCATGGAGAACTTTCGATACGTGCGATCGAACGTTAAAATCTTTCCCAAAATCATCACTGGAAGTAAAATAAGTTTCCTTTTAAAAAATCAGCAATAACTCCTGTCTTGTCTGTTCCGCCCTTAATCCCAGTGTCGCTTTAACGACCCCCGTCCCGATAATCCGTACGTTTGAACAACAATTCCCCCTCTAAATTAGGAATTCCCAGGCATCAACCTGTAATCTTCCGGCATTGTAAGAAGCATAAACAGGGTGTAAAATTAATGTTAATCTCCTCGTCGGGCAATAAAACGGAATAATAATTCGAGCGGGGACGTCTACACGTCTCCGGTTTTACCCCGAGTAAAAACGGCAAATCTGTTTAACTTATTGATGGTCGATCAGGTAAATACATCGGGGTTTTCCTAATCCCGGAGGTTCGATCGGGTTTTAATGAGGGTCGCACAAGCGACGAACCCTTAATGATAATTTTTAGATCAATAGGAATTATCCCATTTGTTGAATTATAATTGGGGTCTCGTTTAAAGAGTTGAATGAAAGTAGTAAGTTTGTGGAGCTAAATACTATTGAATTATCAAAAATATCCAATTGTACCCTTGGTTTTTAACCCACGCTACTTTATTATCACTACTACTACTGAGCCTTCCCACTAAAAACCACAGTAACCGCGACATTCCAAGTGAATCATGAAAGATTCATCATCCCGTTTACCAAAATAAAAAATTAAACTATCCGCCTTAACGACCAGAAACTTGATCCCATTATCCATTACGACAGCAAACATGATACGTACATTCCCATAATTTTTCTCGTCGTTTTGTGCCAGGACATCCAGTTGACGTCAACAACGAGACAAGCCCGGAAACGCTTCTATCCCTCGGGAACGTCGTTTTGTACTCATCGTCCGGCACGCTGGAAGAGGATAGGAAACCGAAGGGACGGGAAGAAACTTGGACGTTGAGTAATTAATAATGTTTCTGCAAGTTTGTGGTACGGAGCGCGAGGGGATTTAAGGAATATTACAAAAATTAAGGAAGTTTATAAGGGAGTTCAATTAAAATAAGATAAAAAGGACCGGCCCCCCTTTCGAGACCACGCTACTATACCTTCTTCTATTATATGCTGGATCCCTGCAAGTCTCGTGTAGACCGTTCACTCTTTAATGGTTGCTCGATGATGTCGCTTAAACAGTGCAATAAAATAGGAAATTGTCATGATGAATGAATCCAGTGATAACGGAAAGACGAGGCTTTCAGTACAATGGCGCCAGTTGCCGCGGGAGTAATTACGAAAGGAAGTGGATATAAATACGAGAAGGGAACGTTCCGAGGGTTAAGAAAGTTTCTTATGTTTCTAGGGCTTTTTTGAGGGCAAATTGCTAGGGCAAATTTGAGAAATTTGTATAGGAAAAGAACAGGGGTTGTGCTAAATAAAACAAAAATCCAAATCGGAAAAATTGTGGGAAACAGTTTTTTCTGACATTCTTTTGTCCGTAGCTTTTTAAATGTTCCTTTTAGAAGGAAAGTTTATGGGAGTGAAAAGATTCATAATGGAATTATCTAGAAGGTGGTATTTTTTAACAATGCTAAAGTGCAATAGTTTAGGAAAATTAACAAAACTCACAAAAATGTGGTGAAATGATGGAATAAAACACATTTTTTTTAATTACTTCCATTGCTCTTTGGACCTTCATATTTGCCCAAGAGAACCTTGGCGATATAAGAAAAAAACACACCAAATTTCGTTAAAATCGGTTCAATAGTTCTCCCGCAATAAATTTTCAATCCAACCTCCTTCAAAAAAATCAATATTTTTATAAACAATGTGAGAAAATTGCTCAAACTGGTCGATGATTTTTCTAGGTACAAAAGAACATTCCAACTTTCGAATGCCACTAGAATTTTTTAAATCGATTTATTTGAAGAGCCTCAGGAATTTTTAAAATTTAGTAACAAATTTTTAGCTTATAAACAAACGAATAACTTCGCCATTTTTTCGTAAAATTTAATATAACAAAGGTCTTTCGAAAGTACTCAAAATGACGGTTCTTTTTACAAAAATACATTGGATTTCGTTCATTTGCTTCAAAGATATGGCCTATCAAAGTTGACCTTTAATTGCAACAATTGCATGTATGATGAAATGCTCTTTTTGTGGTCAATCGTTTTGTTTTTTCATAATATATAATACAGAGACTAGAGAGAAAACATGGATTCCTACTATATCATCAAAATATACAGAGTGTTAGGAACAAATTAGAAGAGATTGAAACAAATCTAGAGCAATGTGGTGTAAACCCAAAATGCTTTTCAGAACATTGGTTAACTCAGAACTAAGTAGGATTCAAAAGCATTAATGGTTATACATTAAAATCATGCTTTACAAGACATTACATGCAGCATGCTGCAGCAAGTGACAGAAATAACTATAAGAAGGGGCAAAAGATACTAAAAGAATGGAGGAAAATGGTACCATCAACTGGAGGAAATTTGTAACTTCAACCCCAAAGGCTAGATGGAAATTTGGATTATACATGATATCCTAAAAGAGGGTAGATTTTCAAAACGCGTAAGGGGGTGGAACGGTTATAAAATCCCCCTCGTGTCTTGTACTCATTTAATCCTTCCAAATTGATAGAATAGAGAGAAGAAACAACGAAAATATTCATTTTGAAATCCCCAAAGTGTTTACCGATAAACAATTTTCACCCTCGTTAATAAAAATGTGGCGAACATTCGCACGTCGAGGAACTTCCCTTATCTCCTTTCTCACGTGGCCGTCCGTCAAGTGCGTACCAACTGTCCGAGGATCCGGCAGATTCGTATAATTCCCGATCACGATCCGGTAATAAACGGACAGGACTTACCCACAATATCGGAAAGGTGGAAAAGTTCTGCGCTCCAGATGTATAAACGTACTGCGGGACGTGGAGTGCGCCGTAGAAGGTGCGAAACGAAGAGGCACGGACCCCAGATGTCTATTATTGTGATCGTTCAATAAAATAATTGCGATGATGATTGGCAAGGAGAAGGGGCGAATGTGTGAAATTTAAATTTTATATGAAATTCGTAAAGCGATAAACCCTTGAAACCTTCAAGTGGTTAACCCTTTATTTAGTTGAAACGTTGCATCTCGCAAGTCCTAAATATCAATAATATTATAACCCTTCTTAAATTACACAACCCCACAATAAAAGTCCGGATCTGTAGATCAGACACGTGTATTCTTATGTATTTTTTATCTCTGAATTCGAATCCGAGGTCAGAAAAAGGCCTGAAGCCCTGGAGTTGGCCTCAGAGGCCAAAAATGGCCCCTATCACACAGCCCGACAAAAGAAGTCCGGATCTGTAGATCAGACACGTGTATGTTTATGTTTTTTTTTTGATCGCTGAATCCGAATCTGTGGTCAGAAAAAGGCCTACACCCCTGGAATTGGCCCCAGAGGCCAAAAATTGCCCTTACAACACAACTCCAAAAAAAAGTCAGGATCTGTAGATCAGACACGTGTATTTGTATGTATTTTTCATCGCTGAATCCGAATCTGAGGTCAGAAAAAGGCCTGCACCCCTGGAATTGGCCCCAGAGGTCACAAATGGCCCCTATGACACAGCCCCACAAAAAAGTCCGGATCTGTAGATCAGACACGTGTATTTTTATGTATTTTTCGTCGCTGAATCCGGATCTGAGGTCAGAAAAGGGTCTGCACCCCTGGAATTGGCCCCAGAGGCCAAAAATGGTCCCTATAACACAGCTCCACAAAAAATTTTGACTTCTGAGGTCAATTCTAGTGGTGCCGGCCTTTTTCTGAACACGGATTCAGGTTCAGCGATGAAAAATACATAAGAATACACATGTCTGATGTACAGATCCGGACTATTTTTGTGGGGTTGTGTTATAGTTGCAAGAAGCAGCCAACAGGATTTAAAGTATATAGGATTTAATCCCATTTTCCCAATTTTTCCTGAATATCTCATCGCTCTCTGATTGGTACTTACCAAGCTTTAAGGCTACAGGATTTAGTATTTCAATATTTCAGTATTCAAAGGCAATGATTTTTGGAAGAGTTCCAAAATCAATGACGTCCATTCGAGGAAAGACTAACGGCAATGCCCCATTTAGTTTGTTAATTACCCTTCTTTAAATACAAACAACATTTTTTTTTGATAAGATTTTCTCATCTGAATGTTCTCCAATACTGCACATTACATTCTGTACGTGCTTTCTTTCATTATGTATTAAAAACACACTTTTCTGCACACAAATTATACAGACAGAAAAATTGTACACTACCTAAGTCTTTACGTGGCGTCGAAGCAGGAAACCTGAAATTGTGGCCGTCACCTCCACATATCTCCTAGTTTATTTTCAGTATTAAGCCTACTATAAAGAAGTTAACTTTTCGAATAATTCAAACTAATTTTCGATTCCACTTATACTTATTCCCGTAATATAATTTTAAGTGTGTGTGGCTCTTCCATCGTTCGAAAAAAGAAAGTAATGCTCAACTGGCTTTAATGGACGATCATGAACGTCGTCTATTCTGGGTTCAAACGTGCTAAATTAATACCGGTTTGTCAGTAAACACTTGGATTTAAGAAGCACGAGGAGCAAGAGCACGATTTGGATTTATCGTCTTATATGCGAGCCTATTAGTATTAAACTTTTGTCACATTTAAAAAATTGAAGGTACTGTAATAAATTTTTACAACAGCAGCATATCATGTGCTTACCATTGGGAGTTTCATGAGTTTTAGTGGATTTTTTTACATTTCATCACGTCATTCTTGGCACCATGCTTTCGACAGTATTAAAGTACAAAGGGAGTTAAAAGTTGTGACTCATATTTTGAAGAAATTTCAATGGTATGGAAGTTTCAATCTGAGAAGTCATTAATATCATCACTATCAAATTTTAAAAACTATTTTGAGCTCTGTGAAAAAAGAAACTACATTACTATTATTTCTGTATAGTATGAACATAGGCGTTAATGCCGGATTGTACTAAAAATGGAAATCCTTGGGGAAATCAGGGAATGATCCCTAAGCAATCTTGGCATGAATGACCGTTTAAAAGGAAAACAAAGCATCCGTTCTCTTAAAATCCGTATTCCCGAGAGCCTAATTGAGTGATTAATTAATATCGGACGTGGGGACCTTTCATCTTTTCGCATTACGAAGAGGAAAACAAATCACAATATTTCACGAGCCTTGTTGACTCCTTTTCCCTCTATTTTCATCGTCGGATCTTCAAAAGCGAAAAACGCACCGGGACGCCTCGCCGTAAGTCAAAGTTAAAGCGAAAATATTGTTTTTAGCGGACCGCTCGCGATTTTCTAATTTTAAATATAAGCGAGCGCACTTTAAATGCCCCCCTTACGATTAAATCCCCGATTTTCGATCCTGATAAATGCGGTGCCTCTTAGGAATTTAATGGAGTCTCTATGGTGATTTATCCCGGCGATTTGATCTGTCAGAGAAGGCATTGAGTTGGTTGTAACATTTATAGTCTCGCTAATTTTTGTGTGAATGTCCCTGAAATGAGCTCAGAAATAAGAATTTCGATATGCGTAAATTAAAAAAGTTATGCTAAACAAATGAAAAATCAAAATGTGGAAAATTAGGGAAAAACCCGTTTCTTTTGCCCATAATTTTTTAAATGTTCATTCTAGAAGGAAAGGGTATGGGAGGGAAAAGATTCATAATTAAATTATCTAAAAGGTGGTATTTTTTAATAAATCTAAAATGCAATAGTTTGGAAAAAATAACAAAACTCACGAAAAAGTGGTGAAAATGGATTAAAAATTTTCATTTTTTTTTTTTTCAATTACTTCGATTGCTCTTTAGACCTTCATATTTGCCCAAGAGAATCTTGACGATATAAGAAAACAACACACCAAAAATCGTTAAAATCTGTTTGATAGGTTTCTCACAACAATTTTTCAATCCAACCTCTTTAAAAAATCGTGGGGCCTTAAAAAATTGCTCAAACTGGTCGATGATTTTTATACGTACAAAAGAGCATTCGAACTTTCGAATACCATGAGAATCTTTTAAATCGATTTATTTTGAGAGCCTCAAAATTTCTTTAAAAATAGTAACAAATATTTAGCTTATAAACAAATTGAATAACTTCGCCATTTTTTCGTAAAAATTAATGCAATAAGGGTCATTCGAAGGTACTCAAAATGACGCTCTTTTACAAAAAAGTGCATAGGATTTTATTCATTTTCTTCCGAGATATGGCCAATCAAAGTTGACCTTTAATTGCAACAATTTCATTAATGATAAAATGCTCTTTTTGGTATTAATCAGTGTGTTCTTCCAAGCACTATCTTGTGTTAAAATTAAAATTTATTCCATTTTGTGAATTAAAATTCACAAAGTGAAAACAATCCAAATTCAACAACATTTTCTCACCATCTGTGAAAAGAAGGTATGCACATGCTTTCTGTTCAATAGTTTATAAGTAATTCTTCGGTGTCTGTCTGTGTAAGCTGAGAACATTTCGGTGTGTCATTTTACCCCCTTCTTTATCCCATTCTCTATTAAAATTAATTAACAGAACGACCGCAACTAAGAAAATAATCCAATTTTTACTCTGCCTCATTTCTCGACACGCTTTATTCCCGAAATTCTTAGTCTCCCGTTATTTGCGGATGGGCATCTTATATTTAGATCTTTTGGCGATTCCGGGAACTGTTCATTTAGAAAAATGGGAATTCCGATGATTCTTCTCTTTCTCCCAGTCTGGACAAGAAGATGGATGGACTGGGAAAATGGGAGGAGGTAAGCGATGAGTAACATTCGCTTTACTTTATCATAATATTGCTTTAACATAACTTTACTTTCAATCTTCTCGTGGCATTTACAGCAATTTTATTATCACTATTTTATTCCCTGCCTTTCAACCATCTTCCCTTAAATTTTATAACTTCCTGGAGACTTTTTCGAAGTTCTCGTAACGCACAAGAATTATAGCCGTCTTCTTATCATTATTTTCTGTCCAAAAGTATACCCCCTTTTCTCCCAGTGAGATTTACATCTTACAAATACTTTTCTACTGTATATTTTCTTTCAGATTTCTCTCTATTTATTCTTGGCCGTACTGAACTTCCTAGATACTTTTCTAAGCTGCTCATGGTATTTTCAACTATTATCTCAATTCTTATCATCATTTTGCTTTTGTTTCCATTCAAAAGTGTTGCCTTGAATATTCTTGTGAAATTTATAACTTACAGCCATTTTTACTGCCATTTTGACCTGCTTTTTCCTGAATTTTTCTAGTTTCCTGGGGACTTCTTCGAATTTCTGGTGATTTCCATGATCCCTTTTCCTTATTGATATTTTGAGTCCAAAAGTATGCTTTCTTGTCTCCCAGTAATATTTACAGCACCTTTTCTAGTGATTTGGACATCACTATTTTCTTATTTGCTTCTCACCTCATTTCTAATCTCTAATTTGAGCCCAGAAGTGTGCCTTCTCGTGAGTTTAGAAGCTTACAATCACTTTTTTGTCTCTATTTTATATTCAACCTTCAGCTCGAATCTCCCTTAAGCTCCTAGAGACACTTTTCCAGGTTTCACGTGGTTTTCACAATCCATCACCCCTATTTTAGCTCGAACCTCTCCGTTCCCTCCTCCTGAACCTCCCTTAATCTCCTGGAGACTTTCCATTGATTTTCTGAACTTACTACCTCTTTTGGGTCCAGAAGTGTAAGTATTAACTCGTTCTCGTAACGCGTACAGCTTACCGAGACTTTTATTAACTTTATTTTATTTCTCGCTTTGCTACCCTCTTCTGCTGAAGTTTCGTACTCCCTGGAGACTTCTTCGTGATTCTCATTACTTCTTTTTGCATCACTATTTTGTGGTTAAGGCACTAACTTATTGTTTTCCTGCGAGATTTACTTGTTAGAATGAACTTTCTTGTATCTATTTTAGGCGTATTTGGTGTTCATAAATCGTTCTAGGCTTCTAGTGACTGATCCTGATCCTTCCTCGCTTGAAATATTAGTTTAAAATTTCATCAAGAATTGCACTTGAATAAAATTTCGAATTTCGTATCGATGGTACTGCCTTCGGGTTGAACATAAATTTTTTGTGGCCGATTCGGGGGCGAACTTGGCACCAATCGCTCACGCAGGAGCACCTAACTTTACTGCCAACACAAAAAAGTCGGCTAATAAATTTTATTTTCCCAAGTCGGCCGGCTTTTATGGTCCATCTTCCATCTTTTATATTTCCGGCACGGAGATTTTATGAAGTCGAGCGTGTCGTAACGGAGACGCGACAAACGGGATGACACAAGGAGCCGAACTTTATCCCGTCTGAACGGCGTGTAGCGATTTTTTCTTTGTCTCTTCGTCCCCGGTGAGAAGCGGGATTTTTCCGTCTTGTATCTCCACGCGAAGAAGGGGGAGAGAGAGAGGCGCGATATGGATCTGTAAATCTCTCCTACGACCGACTGGGACAGGGCGAGGCGAAGATTCTCGCTCGGATTTAATGAACTCAAACAGGAAGTCTATGTTCATTTTAATTAAGGGACCGAGACTCCTGTGGGAAACGTGCTAAATTTAGAACGTCATCCTTGAACGGAACGCGCCCGCTCCCCATAAACGTTCGTTTTCGTGAAATCGCCGAAATAACATTAAGACAATCGAATAATCATAGAATTTAATCAAAAATGCATTTCTTTGGATGTAGATGGCGCCAGTGTGTACTTGCCGCATTCTTCTATTAACGAAAGTATCGACAGTTTGCTTATACATAATAGTGATAAACTTGGAGTCATAATTCGTGGGCATCACTAGAAGTTCCAAAAAGTTTCCAGAAAAATTTAGAGTTTAAGAGAAATTGATTGAAAGGCAGAAAATAACATAGTGATAATAGAATTGCTGTAAATGTCACGAGAAGATTGAAAGAAAAATTTTTAGGCTGAAAAATCGCGAGAAGTAACTGTAAAAGGTCAGGGATAAGAAGGGAAGAATCCTGGAACTAAAATATAAACAAAAAAGTTTTTGTAAGGTCTAAATGTAGCTGGAAGACAGGGTGATACAAATAGAAGTCTCCAAAAGTATTGGAATGCCCAGGATAAGTGGCGGGAAATAACACAGGGTAAAGAAAAAATGCCCCAAACTGTAGTAATTGACAGTTTTAGCCCATCAGCTTCAGCTGTTACATCAGGTTGGATAATTCACTTTTGCCATCATCTTTAGATGAAGTTGTGACCCAAAATTTATTATAGTTGTAACGTCTGGTGCTCCTCCATCTTCTGCATCCAGCTTAGATATTTACAGAGATAATCTCGCGATAGGTCCTTTCGCAATAAATCCACCGAAATCTCCACGAAATTAAAAATAATTTCCTCTTTACACAAATCATTTAAATTTAAACTGCGGGCCCGTTCCCCCAAATCGTTTTATATTAATAAAATATGTACGAGGCCGAGTTGGCATCGATCTCGTAAGCGGACGCGGGTTCCAGCATCGTCTCCTTTGATTTTATTATGCCTCGTGACAAAGTCCCGTGTCACCGTTTCGGTCATTGCAGAAGTACCTCGACGACACGTCCTTTATCGTCGCGTTGAAACAAGAGTGTCGCTGCGACATAATATATGAATAACAAGTGTGTATTTGGTAGCCATGGCGATGCTGCAGGATGCCGGGGGGCTTCAGCTGTTTTAGCCATTCTTGAAGCCTTTTGCGGCCTTTTGCGACAGATGCGACGCTCCCCTCGCAGGTGGTGCCACACCGGCAAATAACATTCGGAGTTTAGATTTATGACGGGAAAATCGAGAGGTAAGGGCCCGTGTCCCGCCTAAGGGCCGAGGAAGAGCGCTCAAAATTCAACCCAGGAATTCATTGATGATAATGAAAGTTGAAAAGTTAATCACTTGGGTATTTGAGGTGAGGAATCATTTTTAAATCACATGAAATTTTGTAATGCGAATAATTATTATATTTCTCGCTGTAGCCTCAAAGGCCCGATGCCTCAATTAAACACCCGCCGGGTCAAAACAAACAAGGCGGCTGTGTAATCTCAAAAACAAAACGGCAATTCATTCCGCGGGCGTAATGAGAAAATTCACGAGAAAAGAAACCGTAAATTAGGCACCTTATACCGACCGAAGTAATTACCCAGTGTTTTTACTTCATTATAAGTTGTATACACGAAGAGCAAATATTTATAAGACGAAGCGTAAAAATCCTGCTATAAGACATAAACACCATCTAAAACGTTCACACAGGGGACTATGAGAACATTACAGCGATGAGGATTATTTGTGTACCGTTTCAAAATATATTTTGAAATTTAATCGTCGAAACTGGGACGTGCGAGCCTCGCAACATGAGTGGCAGTCGAATTTTTTCAATATCTTGAAACAGTTGTTGTGCAGAACTTGCGGTGTCACTTCGCAACATACGATAAGCCCGCGCAGGTATTTGTCTCCACAAAAAGAAATCCAAAGGGCTTAAACCTTAACTGGAAACCTTTGATTTATATAGTCACATACAGGACGGAGGCGGTCCTGATTTAATTCTTGCAATTTTCAGGAAACGTAATTAGTGACATTTCAATACTCCATATCTTGTAAACGAGTAGATAGAATCTTAAAAGCAATACAGCAGTGCATAGGGAATCAAAAACGCTTTTCAATGAGGTATCACTTGACCTGCGTTCCCGTTTGAAAAATCTTAGGGGATGCCACCCCCGTTTAGGAGGGTGAAGTTTGGGCTATAATTTTTGCGTTAAAAGTTTTCGTTTTTACGAACAATCTTGACGTGTTTCAGGTTTTTTCGACATGATCTTATTTTGACAGTTATGGTACGTTTTCCATGGCCCACCCTATATATCTAAAAACAATAAACCAATGCTGATATCGCACAACTTGCACTTCCACCCCTAGACTAAATTACATAAGGCTGTACTTGCCAGCATATCAAACCCATGGAGTATAAGAAAACTTAGATTTCTTGGGGATGCTTATAGAAACTTCTTCATTATTACTATACCCTGTAGAAAATCAACATAAAGTATATTTATGGCTTCTTTACCTTCTCAAAACAAACCCTCGACCTGTCATCTATAATCTAACACATTATACCGTGCAGTATACGGTGTGCATGTATTTCACTAAAAACCATCGCATCAGCCCCCTCTCAAGTGGCTGAGCCGATTCTCCCCCTCATCGCCAGACTTAAATAATGCCTCGGAGTCGCGGGAGGGAAAAAATCTCGAGGAGGGCTCTCTCAACACGAACCACTAAAAACATCGCATTAAATCAATCGTTCGGTTAACCTTCCGATTCGATTAAGCAAGGGGAGGGGGCGCCTCCTGCGGTTTGATTTTCATTAGACGAAAAAAAAATGTTTGGATGATAAACGATGCCATTTTTGTGCAAACGCGCTCGCATGAGGAGGGAGGGAGGGACTTTGTGCGTGTCGCTATTGGATCGAGATCTACAGGTAGATCGCAAGGGACAGGTAATAGCGTGCGTACCTTTGAGGCTCCATTGGTCGCCGACAGGTAGAATTATACCAGGTGGAAGCATGGCGGGCCGAAGATGAGAAAATAAATATGTGTACATGTTGGTTTGAGAAAATGCATGGTGCAAAGCACTGTAATAAGTATATTTTTCCTCGATGTATATGAGTCATTTCTAAAAAATATCAAAAATGACTAATCATTTTACAACTATTTGGCAAATTAGAGAGAGCATTGTACAGTTGGCTTTGTTCAGGGAGTGTGTAGTAATACATATTAACTACTGCCCAGCTAATTCCCATCTGTTGGCAAATAATGGAATAATGGAATCTGTGAGTACTGTTATTATATATTAAATTCTTAAAATTTCTACTAAACCATTCTTGGCTCCCACACAAATTCAAAAACCCTTATTTCCCTTCAGAAACGACCAGCCGACCAACCAGCCACCTCCGGATCATCAATAACGGGCACTTCACTGAGACATTCACCAGCCCCTCTCTTTCTCTCTCTTTCGCTCTCCTCTGATACAAAACGCAGCCCTCCCTGGGATTCTTTTAGCAGGGGCCATTAAAATTACACGCGTCTATGTGCCTACCTTTTTTAGGGCCCAAGGGTTGCCCACCCTGGGCGTCTCTACGATTGTAAATGTCATTATCCTCTCCTCTGCACAAACAAAATCTATTTACCAGCAGAGAGGTGGGGTCTTTCTTGGAAATTTCTGACCTCCACGCCATGGTGGACTCGTCGAACAATTTTTAAAAAAATCTTATGGGATTCATGAATTCAGTTCTTTGATTTTTTATTGAAAGAATATTTGTATTGTACAAAATGGGATTTTTGTGATAACAATCGTAAAATACTTAATGCATAACTGTACCTAATACAAGTATGCACATGTTTCATGAACCTAATTTCAACTTTAAGTAATAACGAATCCTATATTATATAAAACTGCAAGTTAACATGATTGCATGGAATAACGACAACGCTGATAACATGTTCTTAATTTTCTGAAAAATTTAAAATAATAATACAGTAATTAAGCAGACCATCTTGGAAGCTGTGAGGGTTCAATTGTATTAAATTTTTCCTGCAAGCGTCGTTTACACAATATTTTACAACGACAAAGGCAATGTCCGTAATAAAGAGAAGTTCTCATGAAGTAATCCTAAAGTGTCCGTTATCTAGAGGTGTCTGCACTGTGTTGTACAAGAACCACCCTATTTCCAGTTAAGAGTCTGTTTCACTTGCCGGTGATATACAGGGTGTTTCAAAGTTTACCACTGACTATTTTGTTCAGAAACAGCCATTTCACAATCACATCGCAAAGGAAAATTTCTCCTCATCCTAGGGTCCTTTCTACCTGCACCGCTTAAAACTCGTCTCGTTCGCCGCTCCCTCGCTTCCTTCCCTTCCCTCTATCTCGTCTAATAATTAAGCTGGTCCCTTTTTTTAGAATAATTAAGCCGGAGCGAAGTGCGTGACAGGCCGGCTGAAATATGGCGATACGCCTTTCCTTAGATTCAAACCCTCCGTGCTAATGAACGATTCCTACTTTGTCGGTTTCGAATCCATTTTCTTCGCTGTCTGTGTGTGTGTCGGAGAGTTTCTCTCTCTCTTTCTCCCTCTTTCTCCGGTCGTGAAATGTTCTCATAATGAGATCATTTTTATTTATCCGAAATGAAACGTCTCTTCTCGTAATACGATATCTTTTGGTTCCCGTAGATTATTGTTGTAACGTGATACGAGGCGGGAGTTTTCGAGCCGGCTTGGGAAAACTTGGGCGTTTCTGATGAGAAATTTAAGTCTTCTCGGGTCGCGATCGCACGAAAAGCTTAAAAATTAAGTTTCTTAAAGCTTAAACTTCGGTACTTGCTTATCACAACTAACTGTAGAATAAGTATCATTAACTAAGTAAGTTAAAACAAAAAGGGAATGGAAATTGTTCAGCTTTGAAGCAGGTTGCTCCAAGGGTTGCTCAGTATTAATCAGGTTCTTGAATATTTGAGCAATCCTATGAAATTCTTGTAGTTTATCTATGTTATTAGGATTATCCATAACATAACTCAATGAAATGCCTTGTGAAATCATTATTTTAATGGTTTGATATTTTCGAAAGCTCATAGATTGCCTTTGTTAATAATAAGAGCAACATTATGATATTACAGAATTTCAGTAAACTGCAATAGGGAGAGACACGACATGTCACGTAAATCTACGACATAGTCGCACTTTTATTCTCATATTTCAACGAATTTTAAAAGAATCATTAAATAGTTTCATATTTTCAAAAGCTCATAGATTGCCTTTGTTAATAATAAGAGCAACATTATGATATTACAGAATTTCAGTAAACTGCAGTAGGGAGAGACACGACATGTCACGTAAATCTACGACATGGTCGAAAATATACTAAGTATCCATATCTTTTCATCTGGAGAAATGAAGAGAGATCCAGTTAGATCGTACCTCGTGCTCCAATACTTCCCTCTTTCTAGCTTTAGAGGAAAATCGCAGCTTCTCACTTAAACGCAATGTAAATGATGTGTATTCTCCAAATTTTCTAAATTCGTTGATTATGGTGAATTCACTTTGCTTTTGGCGAATGCTTCTTGCTTGTGTGCGTGGGTGGTGGGTATGCAACCCACAATCCAATATATTTCTGATACTATATCTATAAATATAGTGCAAAGGTAAACTTTATTGGGCCCTTTCATCCATTTTTCTTCCTATAGTTTAAAATACCTGGTCGTTTCTGCCTATACTTTCTATGGTACTAATGTTGACAGTTTTTGTATGTTTTGTAAGACTCTAGTTTTCCATGTTGTGTTGTGTGTATATTTATTTATTAACGTTTCCACTAGTTTTCGCTTAAAGAAATCAAACGTTTTAACATAAATAATGAGTGAACATGTGAGGCAAACAACATCTACTTGTGACTGGTGTATGGCCAAGGTAGAAGTGCAAAGAATTGACCAAAAGTTGTTGTACTTTTGGCTGAGAATCAGCAAAGAAGTGAGTTTCATTGAAAACTTTACATTATAGTTTGATTAGGAAAACACGAGACCACTCTTTTGTTTCCCAGGGGTAACACACACGAACTGGAAAGATACGGTACTCAAAAACATAATAGCAATGAGGTTATAATGAAGCAATGTAAGATTTTCAAAAATGGTGATCGTGCCCTGCAAATAATTTAATATTATGCCAGCTAATATGATTTGTGGTATATAAAATTCATTCCTTTTTTAGATTCAAGATGTGCAACCTCGAAACGCTCTTTGTGTAGGATGTAAATCACGCTTGGAAGAATTTTCAGTGTTTATTGATGAAGGCAAGAAGAACGAATCTCTGATAGAGCAGCTTTACTTCTCGAGACGACTCAGAGAAGAATTTCTGAAGAATCAAGAGATTCCTATTAAGTTCTCAGAATTAATCAATGGAGGCACTTTGGGTAATAACGTAGGAAATCCCAGTTTATATTTATTGGCTCACACTGGGAAGCCATATAGATGTCCACAATGTGACAAATCCTTTTCTCAAATGTCTCATTTGAAGAGACATTTACGTGGCCACGCAAGTAATAAACCATATAATTGTTCGCATTGTGATAAACAATATTCAGACCCTTCAAGTTTGAAAGCCCACATACTCACCCATACAGGTGAAAAACCATTTAAATGTTCCTATTGTGATAAAACCTTCACTCAATCCACTAATTTAAAAACTCACTTCCGTCTCCATACTGGTGAAAGGCCATTTAAATGTATATTTTGTAGTAAATGTTTTACTCAGTCTGCCAGCCTGAAATGTCACTTACGTTGCCATACAGGTGAAAAGCCATTTAGTTGTCCGTATTGTACCAAACATTTTTCTGTCGCCTCAACTTTGAAAAAGCACTTATTGACCCATACAGGCGAAAAGCCATTTAAATGTCAACATTGTGACAAAGCTTTTGCCCAATCTGCCAACTTGAAAACTCACATGCGTCGCCATACAGGTGAAAAACCATTTAAATGTTCCGAATGTAATAAAAGCTTCACTCAAGCCGATAACTTGAGAGCACACATGCGTTGCCATACAGGTGAAAAGCCATTTAATTGTCCTCATTGTGATAAACAATTTTCCGTCAATGCAGGTTTGAAATATCACATACAGGTGACCCATATAGGTGAAAAGTCATTCAAGTGTTCACATTGTGAGAATCAATTTTCCAACGCTGCAGGTTTAAAGAGGCACCTAATGACCCATATGGTTGAAAAACTGTTCAAGTGTTCACACTGTGGCAACCAGTTTTTGAGCTCTTCGAGATTAAAAAGGCACTTGATGATCCATTCTGGTAAAAAACCATTTAAATGTTCATATTGTGATAAAAGCTTCACTCAGTCTGCTAACTTGACAACTCACTTGCGCCTCCATACAGGCGAAAGGCCCTATCAGTGTCCACATTGCGACAAAAATTTCACTCAGTCTGCAAACTTGAATAGTCATTTGCTTCGTCATATGAAGGAAGAGAAGTCACACTATTGAAACTACTTCATACAAGTGAAAATACTTTTTATGCTGCTGAGAGTGTTTTTAAAAACATTGAATGATATTTATGGATTCTGTATGGTAGAATTAAAAATATAGTTTTAGGAAAACACAAGGCACTTTAAGGTTACTTTGGTTGTATAGATTTAATGGTGGTCAGTAACATTTAACTTCTTTGAAGGGTAGGATAAGAGCAATAGGATATTGATTCAGATTTAGCATAGAATTAGGTCAATTCCCCATAGACCAAATATGTTACATTAATGACTGTTGTTTTTTAAATTATATACTGTGATATGAATGTGTTATACATTTGTGCTTAAAATTGTGCTTCACAGCATTAGTTCAATGAGTCACTACGTCCTTAGTGAAAAAGTCAATGTTCCTTTGCGTTTTGAAATTTTTTCATCAGTGAAATGATGCAAACAAGTAGTGAATGTAAAACTATAATCTCCACATTTGATGTAGACAGACATTATACATTTACTACGTTAGGATTTAATATTCGATTACATTGTGCATTACACGAAAATAAATATCTGGAGTCTTGACTCTGTTATAAGGTATAGAACTTAATTTATCCGTGTAGAGATTTTGTAGCCAAACTTACCTACCAAACTTACCACCTTGAAGCTTTAAAAGATTTTAAAACTTTATAACCTTATCATCTATGTCATTATTTATATAAATTCCAATGTCATTGCGATCGTTTACTTGCCTTATTTAATAAAGATGCCCTTAGGGCCCCCAGGAATTTTGTCGGTGTAAATTGGGTTGTATAAGCATCAGACACATTTGTACTTAATACCATAGTATATTTGTAGAATATTACTAACTCTAATACCATATTGAAGATGAGATTCGGTCATAGTCTAAAAATTTATACTTTTTCTTAAACATTGCTAGCTGGAGATAAGTGCATAACTATATTATATGTTCTGTGGCATAGCATTGTGTTTGGCGCATAAGCTCTATGAATTAGGAGGTTGTGTGTCCTTTAGTAATTTCAACGAAGGAGGCTCTACTTTTCAACATAAATAATGAGTGGAAATGTGAAGCTAACAATGTGTGATTGGTGTTTATCAGTGGCAGAAGTGCATCAAATTGATGAGCTGTTGTTATACTTTTGGCAAAGAATCAGCAAGGAAGTGAGTACTTAACCTACAAACTTTTAATATTTATTTAGTTTGGGGTGGCAGAATAGAGCATACTTCATACACTAACACATTCAGCCCGCTACCATGTAAAAGACACATTATTTCCTATAATCCAATTGATGTTTGTGGTGCTTTCCTACATTGCTTACAACTTACTGGATTCTTTTCATCATGTTACTACTTTCTTTTTCATGAAACACACCAATAATATGATATAAACATGTTCTTTTTTCAGATTCATGCTGCAAACTCTCGAAAGAACATTTGTGGGAGATGTAAGTCACGGATTGAAGATTTTTCGATATTCATTGATGACAGCATGAGAAACGAGACCCTGGTGGAACAGCTTCACTTTTCAAGGGGCGTTAAAGAACCATTTTGGAAAGACGAGAAAACATCTATCGAAAACTCGATATTAATCAAAGAGGAAGCTACGGAACAGGCTGAGGCATACCTTGGCAAACCCAAACACTTATTAGGTAATAGCAAAGAATTGTCACATAAATGTGTGTATTGTAATAAGGTTTTTTCTGATTTGAAAAGTCACTTGCGTTGCCATACAGGTGAGAGGCCCTTCAAGTGCTCATACTGTGATAGAAGTTTCACTCACTCCAGTAGCCTTCGATGTCACTTGCGCCGTCACACTGGTGAAAAGCCATATAGTTGTCCACACTGTGTTAAACAGTTTACTACTTCTTCACAATTCAAAAGGCATATATTGCGCCACAAAGGCGAAAAGCCATATAAATGTTCACTATGTGACAAGGCATATTATCGAGCTTGTGATTTGAAACCTCACTTACGTACCCATACTGGTGAAAAGCCATTTAAATGTGTGTATTGTGATAAGAATTTCAACGGTTCTTCTCACTTGAAGAGTCATTTGCGGCGCCATACAGGCTTAAAGCCATTTAAATGTTTATATTGCGTGAAAAGTTTCACTGAAAATTCTCAGTTGAAGAGCCACCTGCGATATCACACAGGTGAAAGGCCTTTTAAATGTTCCCATTGTGTAAAAAGTTTCACTGAAAGTTCTCACTTGAAAAGGCACTTGGCTTGCCATACAGGTGAATACCCTCACAAATGTTCACTATGTGATAAATCGTTTAGTTGCTCTAATCATTTGAGATATCACCTTCAACGCCATACTGGTGAAATGCCTTTCAAATGTTCATATTGTACTAAAAGTTTCACCAAACCTTCCGGCTTAAAAATTCACTTGCGCTCACACACAGGTGAAAAACCATATAAATGTTCACAATGTGATAAGTCGTTTTCTCACTCTACTTACTTGAAAGTTCACCTTAAGCTCCATACCGGTGAAAAGCCACTCCAGTGTTCATATTGCAGTAAAACATTCTCCCTTCCTTCCAGCTTAAAAAGTCACTTGCGTTCTCACACAGGGGAAAAACCATATAGTTGCCCACATTGCGATGAACAATTTTCTCATTCTTCTAGTTTGAAACATCACATAATGACTCACACAGGTGAGAAGCCGTTTAAATGTCCCCATTGCGACCGATCATTTGCCCGTTCTATGCGCTTGAAAGAACACATTCGGATCCATACTGGTGAAAAACCATTCCAGTGTTCGTATTGTGATAAAAGTTTCGCCCAGTATTCCAGCTTTAGAAGTCACTTGCGCCGTCACACGGGCATCGAAAAACCGTTCCGTTGTCCACATTGCGACAAACAATTTGCTGGTTCTACGAACATTAAAAATCACTTAAAGACCCACACAGGTGACAGACCGTTTAAATGTGAACATTGCGATAAGCGTTTTACTCAGTCGGGTAACTTGAAAACTCACTTGCGTCAACACACAGGTGAGAAGCCATTTCAGTGTACGCATTGCAATAAAAGTTTCACCCAGAGTTCTAACTTGAGATATCACTTGCGATGCCATGCAGGTGAGAAACTCCTTGAAACTTCGAAATGAAAAGCGGATTTATATCTTAAACTTCTTATTAAAAGTTATCAGAAGCTGCAGAGATACTACGTTTGGTTGTCTGTACTACGAATGAAAACAATTTAATCTCTAATAATATTAATAGTTTCAATGTATCTAATTTACGTAATTAAAGTTTATATTTTATCACCTATAGTTACGCCATTATGATCAATTGCATACCTTATCCTAATAAGCCTGTATACCTAATATTAAAATAATGTAACCGTCCGTATTAACATGGGATATACTACAAATATCCAGGTCATTTAGACGTTGTGCTGACATTATAATGGATATCAATTTTGGTCCAATCGAACTTAAAAATTATTGTTATGGATATTCAGTTGATGTCCATGGATCTGTTTTTTTCCCTGTCAGACCGAGTGAATACTACATAAGTGATTTACATTTTGCATGTTGGAGGCAATGGTTAGTGAGGCAGTCAGCGAGGGATGTACTGTAGACTCCTACGGTAACCATATACATAAATATATACCAGTTGGAAACATTAATTGAAACCACATACGTATCGATGAAGATGGGATGAAATAGCAACACCACGGTAGCCGTGTGAGGATCATCCGGACTATTGGTAAGTAAGTTTATATTGCATTGATTATCTATTTACATACTACAACATATACATAATGGAATCAGTCACTACTATTTCCCTATATAAATCAAAAGAATCTCCTTTGGTGCATTTTGGACGAAATATTTAGTAGTCTAACAGCGATTAAACGCAGTACTTTAACATCTGATGGGTGCAACTAAGCTTCTCTTTTATTCTATGATGGGTTGCCCCCCTTAGAGTCCAACTCCTGGGTTTTCCCTCGTTACCGAACCTACAGGTTCGTATTTAGGGTATGGTATAAGTAAAACCAAAGGTATGAAGTAGTATTAATAATTTTATTTGAATGTTTTTTTAAAATGTAATTTAAATTTTTTTTGATCGCATTACCATAAACTACAACTTAAAACTAAGATTTAACAATGTACAAGGTATGTAACAAATAAATTTCCTTTTTACATTATTTTGCACTATTCAACGAGATCCTGCACGTGAAGCTTAAGAACGTATTTACCGGTTTGTAATATTGTAATAATAATCAATATTCGAATAAAATTATTACAATACCGCTATTACAACGTGGAGTCCAATATAAGTATTCAAACAGTTAATGGGGGAGGGGGATAGTTAGTACTGTCTATAATATGATCTAAACATGAATTTCTCTATAGATTTGGCATAAAGTATGATTTCAACGCTTTTTTTTTTTTTGTTTTAAACACAGTAACACGATTTTATGTATATATATGTATAGGGGAGCGGGGAAATTTGGGAAGCTATTTCGAAAGCACCGGGCGGCCACAGTTTCCAAAGTGCTGGGGTTAAAAGCCCTTTTTTGGGCCAATCAACGATGATCTGTCGGTTTCACATGGTCGAAATTCGCTCAAATTTTAATTTCACACGGTCCAGTCTCGTTTTCGGTTGGGTCGAACGTATGAATTTCGTTGACTTTCACGAGGGTTGTTCCAGCAATATATTCGAAGTGTACAGCAAAGGCCTAATGCAAAGTCTAAGGTCCAGTGGGTACCCTCGAGGCAATCTACATGGTCTTGTCTTGTTAATCTCCATTTGTACTGTCTAGTAGAGATATAATAGTGCTGTCACATTTTAGATCGTTTCACGAAAAAATCTTATGATTGGCTTAAGTAATTTGAATTGGCACTTCCAAGATTTTGGGATTTACGTAGGAATGCAACCGATTTTCAATTTGGTTGGTTTTGGAGTAACACAAATCTCCAGAAGTTTTCCCGATGGGATCCATTTACCCTCCGGTCTTGTTTAAAACGTTCTACGAAGTTCTTAGAGATTAGGTCGAAACTTTCATGGTTTCCAAATCAATTCGTTTTTATACAAGCGCAAAAATCCGCGAGGAGTTTGTTCTAACGTGAGGAACTTGTGTTACGATTCTTGGAGGTATTAAATTCTGTTTGTTATCAACAATTTAACGTTTGTAAAAGTAACTTTTGCTCGTTTGTGGGTGTTTTATTTTTCCTGGTCGGGGTGAAGCGGTGCAATTTTGCGACACGAACCTCTGTCGTCTTAACCATCGTATAGACATCAGATCGGAGGCCCTGTATTAAGGGCAGGTCCGAATTCGTGGGTGCCACAAGGCTCAACCGTTTCGTACGTTAAGTTTTCGGAAAGTGACCGTTAGAGACACTCCTGATTGGTCGGTTAATGTTTTCGCCGACCCGACGTCTTTCGAAATAACTCGGTATGTCAAAATGCTAAATATAGTCGGATGACATTTACACGCTTAGCTAAAACTTGGCCATGAGGACAGTAGAAAGTAGATCGGTAAAACTGTTAACCCTCTGGTCTATTCCGAAAGTATATGTCTGAAGTTGTCTCTGTTCAGGCGGTTTCTACTGTCCTCAGTTAACATTTTACACATACGCATTTTGACAGATTCGATCGCGTACACTTTTGGGGAGAAATCCTCCCAAAAATGTATGGGATACGCGTTAATCGACTCGACGTACTCTCGCCGTGAAAATAAACCTGATTAATCCTCTATGTGTTCGCCATGTTTAGTTAGTTATGAAGTAGTAAAAACGGAAGTACGTCGAGCACGGACGTTAAATTAAAAGTGAACCAAACCTTTTATCAGCCAGAACGCTTAAAGTTATCATTTTTTGTATTTGTAACAAAAATATATCTTAGCACTACCGCACCAATCCTATCACAAATAACTAAATTGTATAGAACGTTCTGACAACAGATTCGAGTTAAGTTTTGGGATTTGACGGGTTTACAATTTTTAAATAGTGGTGGATTTTGGTTTGGAATGTGTTGCCAGAGTGAGTCTTCCATTTATAACTGAAATATTAAAAGTTTGTACACTTGAACTAAACGAAGGGGGAATTTAAATGGGGTTGGTATGAGTGTCGGAGGCATATTCACTTGGGTGATAAATGCACGTCTACTACCTTAAAGCCTTACATGAAGGTTACACCATGCATTGGTAGCCCAAAATTATTTATTGTCTTCAAACGTTTAATACGTCAATATCCCATTCAAAAATTCAATTTAACTATTTTTCCGATGAATGAAAAGCAGCGTTTAGGACTGTTTCCATTATTGGAGCCCCTTTTAAAGTGAAAAGTTCCCTCTGATTTAACATAAAACCTGTCGTTAACGAAAAGTTTTAATCACTTGTAGTCCTAACTTATTGTTAGACTTTGAATTTTATACTTTCGAATTCTTGGATACATTTTACTAATCACTTCTATACTCTTTTAACGTTCTGATTTTTCAAAAATTAGTAACGTCCATTTTTATGATAGATCAGATGTAACGTTTAACCCTAAAAGAGGGTTAGAGCCCTTAAGGCAGCTGTTTCCATCATTAAAGCCTTTTTCATGAATCGGGTCATTTTATACTTCTGGACTCTTTATATGAGTATCAAAGATCGTTCAGTAATAAGTAATTATGTCGTACCTGAATTTTATACTTTTCAATTAATAAAAAAGGTAATACGAACTTTTCAATAATAGGTAATCATATCATAATTGAATTTTATAGTTGTAAATTGGTAACTATGGTAGTACAGATTGTCACAGACTTCTGGACTCTTAATATAAGTATCATAGATCGTTCAATAATAAGTAATTATGTCATACCTGAATTTTATACTTTTCAATTAGTAAAAAAGGTAATACGAACTTTTCAATAATAGGTAATCATATCATAATTGAATTTTATTGTTCTGAATTGGTAACTATGGTAGTACAGATTGTTCAATAATGAGCAATCATGCCATAGTATTGATTACTTCAGAATTCGTAAAAAGGTTAATACATATTGTTCAATAATAAGTAATGATGCCATATTTAAATTTTATACTTATGAATTGGTAATTAGGGTAATATAAATAGTCCAATAATAAATCAGCATTGAATTTTATGCTTGCGAATTAATAGTTAGGATAATACAAATTGTCTAATAATAAGTAATACGTAATTATGACATGCATTAGTTTAATACTTTTGAAATCGTGATAAAGGTAATACTGAATGTTCCATAATAATTAACAATGGTATATTTAAATTTTTTACTTTAGAACTGATAAAAGGGTACTACAGATTGTTCGATAATGAGCAATCACATTGTATATGAATTTAATTTGAATTCGTAATAAGGATAACACAGATTGCTCAATGATAAATCAGTATATAAATTTATACTTGCAAATTAATAATTAGGGTAATACAAATTGTCCAATAATCAGTAATCAAGTCATATTTAAATTTAATACCCCAAATTCGTGAAATGGGCAAAGTATATTGTTCAATAATACTCATGTACTAATTTTTGAATTCGTTATAAAGATAATACTGAATGTTTAATAATAATTAATTATGACATATTCAAATTTTTACTTCAGGATTGATAATTAGAGGACTACAGATTGTTCAATAATGGACAATCATGTTATATGTAATATTAGTTGGAATTCGTAATAAAGATAATACAGAGTGCCCAATAATAAACCGGCATTTAATTTGATACTTGCAAATTAATAATTAGGGTAATACAAATAGTCCAGTTATTAGTAATCATGTCATATTTAAATTTTTTACCCCAAGTTCGTGAAATGGGTAAATTAAATTGTTCATTAGTACGAAAAATCGTATCGTGGTTTAGTTTACCACTTTTGAATTCCTTATAAGGTAATACTGAATGCTCAATGATAATTAGTTATGGCATAATGTACGTTTGACTTAATTTTGGTACTACATTGTTCAACAATGAGCAGTCTGAATTTAATTTGAATTCGTTATAAGGATGATATTGTTCAACAATAAGTAATCGAATTTGACCTTTACACTTTTGAAAATATAATCAAGGTAATACACATTACCATATTTGAATTTTACACCCTTAAATTCTGAACAAGGGTATTATTCGATATTAAATAATCATGTTACATTATGTTAGTCACAATTTTCAATTTAATAATTAGCCAATCGACGCCGTTCGGCTTTTTGTCATACCTCTGTTCAGTCCAGAAAAATTGAGTAAATTAAATTTTGTGACTACATTTCAATCATTACATTTTCTTCGCTTCTAACTTAACGTAGAGATGCGTCTTTTCAACGTTTTAGCCACAGCCATGTTTAGACGCAACTTAACCGAAATTATTGCCTACTTACAACACCGTTCATGGTTCGTTTAATCGTTACTTAGGTTTGTTTTCCATTGGTTACCCTGAACAAGGCCCATCTATGGAATTCTCGAATGGCAACGGTGGAGAAATAAAAATTGTCATTTCGCTGAACTCGAAGGGGGTTGAATTTTCGTAGTTCCTTCTTTTTCAAATCCAAACATCCATTTCGAAAAACTGGCATTCCAGGGAGTGTTGTTACAGCGGCGATTATTATTTTTTTTAAAATTTTTTCGAATATCTGTAACGTCGTTTGGTCCCTAAGACACTTCGTTTCCGTTCGCGCCTGCCAATTTTTCAAATTTCAGGAATCCTGTTGATTTGCATCGGACAAAAAAGGCACTCGTTGTGCGTTACATTCTGGAAAATAACTCGAGGGGACTCGCGGGAAGAAAAGCAAGCGAAATCGGGGATTCGCGGGTTCGTGGGTTCCTTGCCGCGAGTCGGGAAATTTGTGCAAGGACATTTTTGTGTCTGTTACGAAACTCTCTCTCATCGAATCTTGTGCGTGTATAGTGACAAACTGGGCTGTATTAACTTTCGTTTTTTCCTCTCCCGGGAAAGTTTAAACCTACATTTTATCCTACTTGTGCGCTTTGATTGCGGTTGGGCCGGATTAGGGATCGCCGGTGGAGGGGGGTGGACGATGGTATCTTTAATTGTTCGCGCTTTCAATATAGAGATACGCATCTTGCGGGGGTCGGGAAAGGATCGGTTGGGTCAATTTCCCCTGGGGAACCGAGGGAGGACGGGAAGGGACCGTCGGTTCCTAACCCGGCTGAACGTGTGAAGGCACCCCATTTCGGGAAAACGGGCGAAACGAGAGGGAATCGATTCGAATCCCAGCTCGAACCGAGAGGCGTTCGTGACGAACCGCCGGGTTCCGCTGGCACCCGGATCTCGCGCACGAAAGTGAGGTTATGTGCGAGCCTCGTTCCGCGATCACCGCGGCTACGCTACCGACTCGCTCGTCCTCCCGATGTTTGACCCTTTATTATTTTAATCCGAAACTTGTGCGTTTTTGTTTAAAATTCTCGATTCGACATAGATCCAAACGTAGAAACGTTATGGGGCGTTTCTATTTTGTGATTCAATGTAAGTAACACCGCTTTCGTGATCGTCGCCTTACCCGAATGCAGGCGGGTCCCGGGGACGTATCTCACGTTAGTTTCGTTTTCGGTAGATTTGTGCGTGTTTCTATGTGACAACAGGTTAGGTTCGCGAGACGCCGGCTACGGTTGGGACCCTGTCTCGCAGAGATACGCCCGCGGGGCCCGGACAGATCTTCGTCGCCTCAGTCTGTTTACTCTTAAAACACTAATTTGTGCGTGAACTTTGTGCGTTTTTGCAAATTTTCAACGGACCGTTTGAAAAATTTACAAACATTGAATGACAAATGTTCTCGTCCTACAGATACATTTTAGCCAGAGATGGCGGCGTTAACTCGGTTCCGGTTTTGCTCCAACTACGTCACCGTGTGTACCGTTCGCGCTTTCAGTACACAGGTGATCTGGGGGATCTAATAAACCACGAGGTTTTAATGCATGTCGTGGGGACGCTAAGGAACATATGTCCGGTGTTAAGCTAGTGTCATGGCGTAGGTGGCGGTCTGGCGCCTTTTGTAAGGTGGCTTGTTATACATCAAAACGTAACTAAACGCAACGGAAAACATTCACACGTTTCAAGGGGGATCCGAAATTGTCAGAAGTCTGCGCGCCGCTCGGGAATCGTGCGCCTAATCTTCGGCGCGCAGATTTCGGATCTTTCGCTCCGAGATAGGTCTTCGTGTAGTGACAGTTCCAAAGTTTCTTTTTTCTTTTTGCATATTTTGAGGTAGATTTTTTTTTAGGAACGATCAGTACAGTTCGTTTTCTAATTTTATGTTCGCTTAATCGTCTTTAAAACGTCGAAACACCGAAATGTATCACTGAGTTGGTTGCTTTCGATCACAGGTCTCGTGAAAACTGGGAGGCAGCGCTATTGCGCGGCCCCCTGAGGAAGGTGTGTTATTGCTATAGATTTTGAGATAATCAGTTGCATCTAGATTGCATTCGCGCCTTCTCCGGCAACGTCCGTTTCGGTGTTACGTAAGGTGGTATTCCGTCACCGAAGAAAACAGAAGCGGAGAAGTACTGGAGATACGCGTGCGGACAACACTTTTGAGATGAATTTGTTTCCTTAACTTACTACTATTAGCGGGATGAAGCCAAATGTTCACGGGCAGAACCTTCGTTCTTATGATCAAACGTAACTTGGCCGAAACGTATCCGTATAACTACACTATTTACAACGGGCACAGTTAATGGAAGCCTCGAGATCGCAGGACGTCGAGTACAAACTGAAACGCGTCTAATGGAAATCATGAGTTCACACCAAACCGGACTCGTTCGTGCCCGTCCCTTCGGGAACGCGGGGAGACAATCTTACGATTAGAGTCTTATTGTCTGTCTCGAGTCGTAGTAGTGGCCTCGGCGGAGGCGAAGTCTCAAGTTCAGCAGTCGATCGTTGCATGTCAAAATCGGGAGGTTGCGCATCTAAAGTCGTCTAAAATCGGTGGGGTCCGGCTGTCGCCGGCTCTGCGTCGCTATCGGTGGACCGCCTGCGCAACGTGTGGCTTGACCATAAGGTGAAAATTGATGTAACGTAATGATACGTATTCGAGTGTGATTTATTTGATAATATATGATCATGTGGTGGTTTCTCACGTTATACTCGATCGCCACTTGGGATATTAAGGTCCGTTAAAATTTGAATTTATCCACGAGGTTTCGCACCAAACAAATTTTCAGGTTTTTGGACATTTTATAAGTTAGATATTGTAGGCCTATGGGCCGATTGGGGTATTATCTTAAGCTTCGAAATCAGTACCACTAGTCCAGTCGACAACTGGTGAATTATTTGTAATAGAGCCGATTGAAGTTCGACTGTGTGCTTTTACCCAAGGGGTGGCTCCCACCTTTTCGCGGGGGTGGAAATATCTTCAAAATAACTGCAGGAATCGATAGAGTGATGAATTTTAAACAAGAAACTGTTTATAGAGTTTTTTCGAAAAAACAATACTTTTCGAGTTATTCGCGATTGAAGACGTCGATTTTTCACCTGTTTCACCATGTTTTCGAACATCTGTTCGCAAATAACTGCAAAACTTTACTTCTCATGAAAAAAATGTGAGTATCAAATTGAAGCTTTTAAAATTACCGATCGATTGGTTTTTGAATTATTTTTGTAAACGTGATATTAACGTAGTTATGGCTCCGTGAAAGTGACTGTCATATCGTCGACAACTGATTTCGAAAAATATAACGTTAAATAACTGGAAAATGAAGAATTTTTAGAGGAAAAGTTATAAGATCTTTGTTGAAGTGATTGAAATGATCTTTAGAATGAGTTTTTGATGAAGTCTGTAGCATGACGTTTAACGGAATTATGATGAAAATAAAATGGTCGTTTCGTTTAAAAAGCAATTGTAGGCGCTCTTCACCATCAGAATTAAAATTGAGCGCTATCTGTTACCATTAATTGTATTTCGATACTAAAAATATGTTCAAATACTGCTTCAAAATGTTTCGTTTTGAAAAAAACATGAATTATTTTCGAAATTTCCCTCTTTTCGGCATTTACTCAAAAACGCCAAAAGATACGTAAAGGATGCAAGAGGCCAAGAATGTAGGTTTTTTCTCGCAAAAAATTTTGGTTGTTTTGTCATTTCTGTAGGATGAAAATTAACTCTGAAATGATCGCTTGAAGGTCGCGTGTGCGGACCACCTTCCCCGAGCCCTTTAAATTGAATTTACTCAAAAATGAAGAGTTTAAGAAAGTTTAACTTCTCAGTCCTCGTAGCCCTTGAAATTGCTTACAAAATGAGTTTTTGAACGATTTGATATTTCAAAAATTAACGAAGTTATGGTTAACAAATCAATCGCCTTTTTCGGTGAACCATTACGTTACCATTAAAAGTTTAGAGGTTTTCAAAAGTTTTTTCTTTTTGGAAATTTCTGAATGAAGGATGGTTTTTGACGGTTAAAAATTTGGAATTTGAATTTATTATAAAGGCACCATAAAAAAATGAAGACGGTACAAACTGTTATTGTGAATTTCGTCATAAGGGGTGGTTTTCAAGGGATGTAACGTTGTAATAAATCACAACTTATATCCAGAAAGTGAAAGAATATTTATTTTACATATTTTAACGTGAATTCAACGTGAATTTTTGTCATTAGGGGTAGTTTTTACCCCTTTCAAAGAGAGAGTACACATGACGAACATATAATTCTTGAAAAGAATGGTAAACTAAGCTTGGTTACTAATTTTCATCAAAATTGGTATTTTCTAAAAGAATTTAGAGCTTCAAAATTAGTTTTTTTATGAATTTCGTTATAAGGGACGGTTCTAACTTTGCAATAAATCACATCTTTTACTTCAGGACATGAAAAATATTTGTTTTGCATATTTAAAAATTGATTCGATCGAAGCATCGCTATACTTGTTTTTATGAGGGGTAGTTTTCACCCCCTGAGATAAAAAGCACACATCAAAAGCGTTTAAGTTTTGAAGAAGGTGGTAAAATCAGTTGAATTAGCAAGTTTCATTAAAATCAGTGCTATTACAAAGAATACGAAAGTAATACCCTATATCCAGTTGTTTCAAACCGGGGCAAGTACCAGTAAATAACAATAAATAAATGTATATACAGTTGCGACCAATGGCTACAAAAAATTATACTTCAAAATCACCCTTTTCAAGTAACCCACGATCAAACATTTGCCTATCACCACGTTACACAAATTTTCACACAATTCCCTTCTAAAGGCGAGGCCACACGTTGCGACCGGCGGTCCCTTCGGCCGGTCCAATGAGAAGCCCGTTCTCTCCCTTTTCGCGGGTCGGGAAGGAAGGACCGGCCGGTGTTCGTCGAATCCTGTGAATCCGCGAATTCGAAATTCGCTCGTTCCGCTTTCGGAAGGGACGCGCGCGACCCCGTCGGGCGGCTCCGGCCGCGCCCTTAACTGTGCCGAGTCTGAGTACAAAAATTCACTTATTTAACCCTGCGTTTTCGACTTCTATTTTCGTCTTCGGGAACTTAAAATGTGCGCAGTTGAAGGGATGTGATGAGAAGGAATGTTTGGAAGTACGTTTTCAACTACGCTCATGTTAAATATTTCGATCGTTCATCCGAGCTCCGTGGTATTGCGTTCTTTTTTTTTTTAGTACAAGAATAAACACATGACGAACATTTAACTGTACATACGAGGATATGTGATATGCCTTATGATCTTTTAATTACAATTAATTACGAGAATATCTTTCATGACTATATATTTACGATACGGGTAAATTTAAACGACCGCCGTGTATGTGCCTAGTTCGATCCGTTACACCTAAGATTAACGCTAAGTTTTGGAAGAATTAGTGGTGCACTCGTACGTCGAATTTTCCGAAATTTTCCCCATTTCCTCGTTACTTACATATACAAAGACATTAACATATATCTAGTGAATTTACGTTTACGAAAAGGTCTCTTGCATTGTGCGTATCGGTTCTCAGCTTTGTGCTTTAGAATATTGTTACATAACGGGTTATTCCGGAGATGTTGCGATTTTACAGGTGATTTAAGTTTCCGTATTGTACAGCCTTTTATGTAAAGTTAGCTTAACGCCTAGTTCAGTCTTGAATAAAATAACATTTAGCTAAACTATGTAACTACTACGTTTATAAACATTTAAGTTGTAATTTTAAGGTAAATACATACTTATACTCAATTTTTCCAATATGGTGATATAAATATATTATAACTGCTCTTCGTCATTGGGAGATATTTAGTTACTTACATAGGGTTTTACGTACTTTGTACGTTTCGCTTCGCTCGCTATGGTGTTTTAGCATTTCGAGTCGTCTTACAAGTGTAGAGGTGCTGACCCTATCACTACATTTGTACATACGCTATTAATTGTGGGACAGCTCTTAAGTAAAGTAATCTAAATGAAATTAGTGCAGATCACAGTTTCACAAGAAGTCAAACGAACTAAAAGCGAGTAACGTCGTGAACGGAACGTATCGAATTGATTTGAACGAGTATTTTGTGTTGGAAAACGTCGATAAACACGTACTTATAGCCTACAATTAATACAATTTCCACTTTGAGTTAATATTTACATAGCACACAAATGTTTATCCAGTGACCCCGTTACTGTACATTTGATCTATATTACAACGTTATCGTAGAGTTTTGAGTGTTTCGCCGCTGTGGCTTCCCTTTTCGTCCCTGATCGGTCCAGGCGGGTCAGATTGTGCTTCCAGTGAAGCACTCACCAGGGACGATCAGAGGCGAAGAGAAGCTTCACTTCGATCTGCTGACCTTTCGATCTCCTCCTTGGACCGTCTGAAATTCACTCATATATGCTGATCTCTTTTTATACCACCTACACCCTAAGGGACGTCGAGCGATCGGACTAGGCACGGTCGGCGGGTTTCCCTGTTAAGCGTATTCTGGAGTAGAAGGAATCCTGGTATTTTAAGGGGGATTTTTGTGCGTTTCCTGCTATCGATTTGAACGGTAATTTAGAATATAGTTCGGAGTGGAAGTGTTTGTGTGAGTATCAGGGGGTACGTTGCCATTCGGTGAATTCCTCGGGTTTCATCTCGAATTGTCGGTTAAGACACTTAATTTGACACAACTTCAACAAACGTCCTGTATGTAATTTACTTCTATCACTATCGAGAACTTCTATAAGAAAAATCTAGTCAAACGCCAATAAGGACCGTTACCGTAAAGCCAACACCTTGTGGCTCGAAGGACCATGGTCAAAAATCATGTCTCTCATACTCTCATCGATATTACTCGAGTAAAAACATTTGTTTAAATTTACTCTAAATAACAAACTTAAAAGTTACCAAAAACAAAATAAAAAAATAAAATAAATGCGTTTATTTAAAATATAAATCAAAACTACTTATATACAAATAAAAATAAATAACAATATAAGAAATAATTAGCTTTTGTAGCAAACAAATAATAATTAACGCCACTTTAAGTACTTTTCGAACGTGTAGTACTACAGTTGTAACCTGAATGATGCTTGTGCGTCCATTGACGTTATCACCCAGTTCTAATTTTTCTTAAATAGTACGGCTAGAATGTTTATTAATAAATTGAGACTACTTTCGAATACTCCATACGAACCAAAATTATTTGGAGTAACTTAACTCCATAGCTTAAATCCTATCAGTCCAAAATTGAAATGTTAGTCACCATAAATATCCCTTATCCATTTAAATTTTTGGAAGAATCGCCAGCAATCGTTGCAATACCTATTATCAATAATCTTATCAATAAGTGAATGTTTCAGACGCTCAGATTATTAAGAAAAATTCTAGCTTAAATTTAATCACCGATAAAAATTAACCATCCCAACGTACTACTAGTACGTTTATAAATTGTCATACCAGGGGCAACACGTGGATGTGTCTAATTACCTGCTTAAAGCTGCAAGGGACTTACGTCGTTTTGTATGAATAAAATCCAAATTTAGCGAAATAACTTCCGGACCATGTTATTAAAATATAACCTTCTAACTTCCACTTGTTTAAATTAAATGCATTTTTCACAGAAAAAATTTTAGAAGAACTCACCCCTTAAGATACTTTCAAATGGCATTCATGTTGGGCTGTTTTTCTTTTGGTAGTGATTTGGAAATGCCACGTTTACCCGGGGATTCCCCAACTTGTCACTTCACCAACGCAATCCTTATTGGCGCAGAGATTGAATTTAATTTCAACAACTATTCACCTCATCTACTCTACTATTCCATAAAATTATGAGCAAAATAGAACCTTAGCAACGTGTGTTGCTATCGCTGTACCCCAAAGCTTTAGTAATTTTTCATTAGCACTCGACAACTAAATTCCACTTCCGTACCACCTTACCGCAATAACCGATAACAAAGTTACCTTTTGAACCGTGGTCAGCATGTGCTTCATACAAGTAATCACCAAGGTGTTGTCACAGCGATGATCACTAAACCTTTTGAAGCACAAGCAAGCCATAGGTAAGCATCAATAAGGATTGTGACAACACATGTATCCGTATCAAGATGTCAAGAAGTAAGTCATGACTTTGACGATTAAGCGTTGTTGGTTTGGAATTTATTACGCATTAACCTATTCATAATTCTGCCTAAAATCCAAAAAACCACGATTAGCAAGGTTTTTGGATCAATATTGGTTACTTGACACCTGTGCTTTTGCCTGAAATCAGGACGTGTTAAAATGATTCAATGATCTGAAGGTGCTTTGCAAGTGAATGCTAGAATTATCGTAATCAGTAAGTACCAATGCTCTGCATGGTGCAAGGTGTTCACTTCTCCCTAGATCATAGCATAAATAATTAGCAATAATCACCATGTAGCAAACACTGGTTGCATCACCAAATGAACCACCAAAGGTCCAAATAATGCAGCATCCTTGAACCTTATGATTTTTAAAGTAGATGCTCTGCGTGTTCACTTAAATTTCCTTTCCTTTCGCTTATAAAATGGCCTCCTCAACGCACGAGCATGAAATGATAAGTAATGAGTAATTAACGCACCAAAGACTTTGGTGATATATTTTAAGTATCGCCTTATAGTATTCAAACCCCTAAATTATTTTCACTTCAAGATGGTTTCATCCCAGTTTCTTTAGAATACTTGAGCATGAGATTGGAAGGTGATTAGTGTGTAATAGATACAAAGTTACAGGTGTTGGTTTCGAAAGTATTCGCTGTAAGTGCTCTTACTATCAATCAGATCTTTAAACACGTGACCTACTAACTACAAGATGACAGCCTAATGATTTGGTCCTAATTTCTCCTGAGCACTTGAGCATGAGATGAAAAGGTGATTCGTACAGATATTCTGACGATTTTAAATATCAATATGGGTTTTCCAACAAATACTCCGCTTACATTGGCTACAAGCCAAAATTTCTCCTACTTTTGGTGGTTATTAATGATAGAGACAAGGGATGTTAATAAATGCTCTATTAATTTTCAAATAAAGACTCTCCATGCTCGCTTAAATTGAATTTGCTCCCGACTCTAAGATGGATTCACCATTAAATTCCTTTTGATGCGCCAAAAGTAACTGTAGCATCACAGGAGGCACCACAGGTCCTCCTGATGCTGAATTTTAAATAGCAATCATAGATGACGTGTTCAATTAAATTACCTCCTTAAAATAGATTCATTCCTGATACTTTTCTGAATTTCTTAGCACGTACTGGTTCAAGAGGTTTAAATATGACATCATCAAGTGAGAACGTCCCGATGATGTTCGATTTTAAATTTTTATACGACTGCTCTGCATGTTTATTTAAATTAAATTTACCCCTGATCATAAAGTGGAGTCGCTTTGGGTTCTTCCAATCATCTGGATGGTAATAGATACAAAGCAATAAGTGCTGGTTCAAAAGGTAGAAATATGATATCACCAAGTAGCAACGTCTTGATAGTTGATAGTTAGTTCTTCAAATTTTCACTCTGTGTGTTAAATCTACTTCAGACTAACAGATGGTTTCGTTTTGGTTTCTCCTGAACACACGAGTGTCAGATGGTAGATAGAATGTATCATCAAAAGCATAGCATATGCTTCTTCAAAAGGTATCAAATATATGACTCAAACGAGAATGCTCTGTGTGTTCGCCTGAATGTATTCTGATTTCTCCTGAACACACGAGCATGACACGGTGGGTTGTGTTCCCATGCAACAAATGATGGTTCCGATTTGTTTCTGATTGTAAGATGGATTGAGTAGGATTTTTCAAAGATGGTAACAAGTGATGGCGTCAACAGTGACTTGATATCACCAAACAAAGCACCACAGATCATTGATCTGCATGTTCAATTAAAGTTACTTGTTGAAATGGATTCATTCCAGGTTTTCCAAATTCCTCGGTTGGTAACAGGTACCAAGACCAAGTGAGGACGCTTTGATGTTGTGTTTTCTATTATTAAGCAACTGCTCTGCGCGTTCTATCATTAACTTCTGACCATAATGTGGATTTCTTCTAGATTCTTTAAATTTTATTTGATGAGAACGTAACTGGTGGCGATAGGCACTAAGTAACAAGTACTGGTTCAAAAGTTATAAATATGTCATCATCAAAAATTTAAGGTAGATCTTCAAAGGTGTATCATGTGTACTATTAAATTTTCTTTACTCGATTCTGATTGCTTCTGAACCCACTGAGCGCAATATGAAATAACAAGAAATGATTTAATGTCACCAAAAGTTGAGCATAGTATGCTGCTAGTTATATATCATCACCAAGTGAGAACGTCTTAATGGTGATGATGAGTAGATTTTCAAACAAATGCTCCGTGTGCTCACCTAAATGTATTCTGGTTTCTCCTGAACACACGAGCATGAGACGGGAGGCAGCAGATACTATGTAAGATGATGGAGATATACTATGATGAATTTAAGACGGATTCAATAGGATACTTCTAAAACTTCTCAGTACGTAAGATGGTTGATGTACGATATCACCTTCACCAAACGAGCCACTATGAGCCTTGGTGACATTGAATTTAAACATCAGCAATAAATGCCATATACGTTCAGTGGATTTAGTCTAGCTTTGCCCAAGTGTCTCAGCACATATGGTGATAATGCATATTACACACTGGAGGTATCAGATACGGAACGCCTTCCTGATGATGTTTGTTTTCAAATATCACTATTGATTTCCAATAATGCTCTGTGTGTGTGTGTGTGTGTGTTCACCTAAATTAAATTTAGTCCTGACTAAGAAGTGGCTTTCTGGTTTCTACCGGATACACGAGCCTGAGATGGTAGGTCTGAATACGAATTAGGAAGTGATGGTTCCCCGTTTGACATCACCAAGTACTGAGTAAGTGCTGTGCTCACCATTCTGAAGATGTATTCAATAAGAGCACATGAGTATAAAACCGTTAGGGTCGATATAGGGCGTCGATGTTGTCAGCTTAGCAAAGCTTAAACGTCAAAGTCATGACCAAATTTAGTTCCCGAAGGATCCGTGGGGAATCCCCCGTAGCAAATCCCCCCCGACGCTCATACCTTGTCATAGAAGGTGAACTTAAAACGTGGGCACAGCGGCTTGTACCAGGCACACCTTGAGATCCTTGGCGGAATGCGATATGTCGACGACGGAGTCGACCATCTCCTGGACGGCCGTCACCGACGGGAACTGCAGCGCCGCGTGCTTCGTCTTGTTGACGCTGGACGCGAGCGCGTCGGAGAGCGCGTTCGCGCAGCCGAGCGCCCTCTCCTTGATCTCCGCGCAGGAGACGTTCCTGTGGACCGTGTCGCCGATCAGGACGAGCTTGTGCGCGCTCAGCACGACGAACTTCCCGTGGGCGAGGAACACCTTCGGCGGCTGGTTCCGCTCGACCGTGCGCAGGAACGCGTCGATCGCGTGCGTCAGGTTCGTGTGGTGCGTGACGATCTGCTCCGCGTAGAAGGTGAGCAGC
This sequence comes from Cryptocephalus primarius, assembly GCA_963576515.1. Taxonomy (NCBI): domain Eukaryota; kingdom Metazoa; phylum Arthropoda; class Insecta; order Coleoptera; family Chrysomelidae; genus Cryptocephalus; species Cryptocephalus primarius. Next base: position 1,125,532 of record OY754945.1, on the reverse strand, counting down.
TGCCTGTCGTCGCCGCCGAGGACGGCGGCGCCGTCGAAGGCGACGTCGTCGGCGCGCCTCGCGCACTCGTCGTACGACTTCTTCAGCTCGCCCGGGAGCTCCCTCAGGATCTCCGCGTGGCCCTTCGTGATGTTCTCCTTGGACTCCAGGCTGACGTAGTCATACTCCTCCGTCCATTCGTTGTTGGTGATACCTGCACACGGAGACGTCGGTTTGAAGGGTGTTCGATTGCCCAATGGGTGGTACTTACTCGGTTGGGGTTCCCGCTTGAACAAGAGGAGTCCGTTCCCCTGGATGAACGAGGCGATCTGCCTGATGTCTTCGGTCAGCGCCCTGGCACACGCGATGAGCTGCTCGAGCTCGTCGGGTTTGGAGACCCTGTCCTCCTCGCTGGGCCTCGACAGCACCTCCGGGTTCCAGTTGTGCTTGTTGAGCTTGTCGCACGCCTCCTGTATGAGGCCGTCGGACCTCTTGATGGCCGCGACGAGCGGGGCCAGCTTCCCGGCCAGGTTCTTGTCGAGCGCCTTGCTCGCGTTCCCCAAGGTCCCCTCGCCGAAGTCGACGAGGTCGTGCAGCGAGGAGCGCAGCCTCGTCGCGGCGAGCCTCACCTCCATCACCTGCCCCTCGAACCGCTCTCTCGTCCTCCAGTTCGTCCCGACGAAGCCGAGCAGCCTCGAGACGGCGCTGGTGGTCTCGGCCTGGAGCCTCTCGAGACTCTCGAGGGCGGAGTTCAGCTCGAGGGGCAGCTGCTTGATCTGGGAGGGCGGCACGTCGTAGTGCAACTGAGGCTGGGCCGGTGCCCTGCCGCCGTTGACGCTGCGCTGGTGGGGGTGGTGGTGGTTCGGGTAGGGTCTGGGGACGTCGTAGTCGGACACCATATTAGCCAGGCTGCTTCGGTTCGAGGAACTTAAGGAGTCGGCCGTGGTGAGCGAGCTGGCCGAACTAGAGGGGGTCAATTGGTTTGGGTTACCTGCAACAAGGAGGGAACGTGTGAAACGACGCAACACAAACGCCCAGAACTTTCGATGGAATGGCGAAAGAACCACTCGTCGAAGTTCCCGCCATTTTCAATAGAGGAAACCTCTTGTCATATCTTTTTGATGCTTACTGAGCGGTCTGGGGACGTCGTAGGCCTCGTCGCGGGTGTTCTGCGTCGGCGGCTGCGGGGAGCACCTCGGGCAGCCCCTGTAGGCGGTCGGCGGGGCGCCGGCGTCGGTCGGCACCGGCACCGCCCTCGGCGGCACGTCGTACTCGACGTCGCCGTCGCAGGCGGACGCCGGTTGCACGACCGCGCCGGGGACGGGGGAGCACCGCGACGTCGGCATGTCGTACAGGTAGACGTCGTTGAATTTCTTGGGAGTCACGACCTGGAAACGGGAAGAGGTTAGAGAAAGTTTCGATCGAAGTACCGGAGATTTTTTGATATCACCGCGAAAAATGGAGGTATCGATGCGTGTTTTTTGAAATTATTTGAGGTATGGGTGTACGTTTTGCACGGGGGAAAAGTTCAGTTTCCTATCACATTCTAACGTTTTATAAGAGCAATAATAGCGGGAGTTAAAGTTTGAATTCTTCTCAGAAGGGGGCGCAAGTGATGCTATTAAGACGATTTAATCCGTGTTGTGTACCGGGATGTGGTGATTAAACATCTAGAAGGTATTACTACTTACTTTAGGTATGATTTGTTATTATAAACCACTCTAGTGGTGGAAATCAGGGACGTGGGGTGATATTTATAAGTGAAAAATTATTTATTTTTCTGAAAGTTCTTCAGTGGCTTCGTAAGACGAGAGTGATGCCCAAATTGAAATGACGTATTTGTGTTCAGCAAGTAAAAACATGATATTCAAACATTTTTCTTATAAGATGAGCATCACTATCAAAATTCTTCATTTTCCTTAAGATCCTTCAGTAAATTGCTGAAGACTGAAGTATAATGGCCAGATTCTAATGATAAATTTGCATTAAACTGGCGGGAAACATGAGATTTGAACATTTCTCTTACAAAATAAGCATCACTTTCGAAATTCTTCATTTTCCTTAAGATTCTTCAGTAAATTGCTGAAGACTGAAGGATAATGGCTAGATTCTAATGATAAATTAGCATTAAACTGGCGGCAAACATGAGATTTGAACATTTCTCTTCCAAAATGAGCATCACTATCGAAATTCTTCATTTTCCTGAAGAGTTTTCATTAAATTGGTGAAGAGTGAAGAGTAGTGGCTGAATTCTAATGATTAATTCGTATTCAACAGGCAAAAAACATGAGCTGGAATAGCATTATCAAAATTCTATATTTTCCTGAAACTTATGAAAAATTATTTAATGCTTTTTAGTCCACCGTTGTTTAACTTGGTTTCCAATAATTGAACGTAATTAAAGTTTATGACATTTTCGTCATATTTCTAATGAAAATCTATTAGACATTAACAAAGTGTAAAGTGAAAGCACGTCTACGCCTTTCCTTAGATAATTTTTATGTCTAAAAGGCAATAAACGGAAAAGGTGTGTAGCTTTAATTAACCAGTTTCCAATCTAATGAAATATGACTCCAAACAATTTGGGGATAGGAATTCAATGTAAGATTAAGTAACTAAAATTTGATTTTAATTCTTCCCTAGAACAAACGCTCGGTACTCTCGAGTCTACCCGCCAAATAAGACTAGTCTAACATTAGCTTCTTTCTGCCTTTCTTCGCTCCATCCTCCTCTCCAGAAATAGCAATGGACGGATAAGGATACCATCTACGCAAAAGGTAAACCAGTTTTTATTACACGTAGTTACATATACTCACGTACGTGGACTTTTCTGAGAGATATACGTACTTTTATCTCTAACGTGAGTCAGTCTCTATTTTTACGTACTTATAAGACGTTTTCGTCGCATTTGCGCCGATCGCCGATGGGCAATAAACGGCAAGGTACAATGTTCTCACGAGAATTCGAAATATCGAAGAAAACTGGACGGTAAGAGGTTATTTTAGTTAATAAAGGAATTTACGACCGGATGATTTAATGAGTTGAAAATGGTATTACACAAATTCAATTAAAAATCTAGACGTACCATAGAGATTCTATGTACACATGGTAGGTACCAAGCGTACTTACATTATCTGCGTGTACACGCTCGGTTTATTGTCCTTGTCCAAATTAAGTAAAGAGAGGCTGAACTCGGCCGGCTGACGCCATGATGAAACCTTCGGCGCGTTAGTGCATATGCACACATCCACATAATACGCGATATGTCGCATGTACGGCATCCGGGAAAAAATTACCGGGCGGCATCTTTCAAGTCGAAAAGCAATTTGCCAAACGTCACAATTCTTTTTTTTAAACCGACGTTTTCTGTAACGGTTAATTGTCAACTGGTTTAATGTATACGGAGTGGGCCATTTAAATGACTGGGCGCATGATTACACAATTGAAAAATTACCTCGTGGTATTTTTGGAGAGGTGATATCGATAAAGTGTAATTGGCGAAAAAATTGTGACGCAATTATAACGTATCGACTTCTTATTGCAAAACTAACTTTCTTTCTGTGTTTTCCCAGTTGCGCAAATTCCAATCTCCAGTTTTGTGGCTTTGACTTACGTTCTCCTTTATTGTATTAGCCATATTTTCTCCAGCATTCTTTGTTTTCCATGCCTTCTAGTCCTCCTCCTTTCTAAAGTACTCTTGTCGAGCTTTGGACGTTCCTACTGAAGGTATTTTTCTTTCAGCGCTTTAGTCACCCTGTTGCTATATTATTAAATAACCTTGTAGCAACAATGATGAAATTGTTAATGACCCCAAGTTTGATATACCCTCAATATTGTATGCAAAAATAGAGATTTATTGAAGAAACTAGAAGCTATTTCAATAAAGCTGTGTAGTGTACACACTATTGCACATTTCTTATAACCTCCTTTTACCAGAGCACAAATCCACGTACATCTTTGAGCTTAGAAACTCATTTATTTGCCACTTCGAGTACTGTTTTTGGTGAGACACCCTGTATGATATCGCATTTCGAGCGATTACGATTATAATTCGTCACGGTTGTCGAAAAGTATCGCTTTCATCTCCGAGTAATAAATACTGTTTTTTGAGATCGAAAACGGATTTATGAGAGAAATCTCGCATGCGCCATTTTCCGAAGGTTACAGCAATAAAGCTTTCCGCGTCACGCGATATCGAAAATCCTATTAATAATACGCCGCAGTGTTTCTACATAGTTTCAAATTTTAGCGCCTGAAAGGGCATTCAGAAGTTCTCCAAAATCGCCAAGATTATGTTACAAGTATCAAGGCAAGCAAGTTTTCAAAAAGTCAAGAAGCAAGAATTTTGTGTTGAAAGTAGTAACGTTGCAGGAATGGAGTATACTCTCAGCTTTACGTTGTAGAAATGGTTCCAGAACCATTCCCGTGAAAGACTTACAAACATAGCTTCATTGCTTCAACGATTGCAGACCCTTTTTCGTAGCTCTACGCACAATGAAGCATGCCCACTTTATTCATAGTACCAAAACCAGTTTTGGTTCTGCAATAACATTCAACTTCGTAGAAAGAATGGTATTTGAACCATTAAAGGTGGTTTAACTTATGATCATTCGTAGTACCGGTTCTGCTCTGTGAACAACGATGGGCTTTGCACCAAAAACAGCAATGACGCATGTTTCGGCTTCGTTTTGTAGAAATGGTTCCAGGACCATTCCCCGTTGTACCAGTTGTCCAAGGACCAACAACATCAATGATTGACTTCTTGGACACAAGTCACCAAATGGCCCTGTGATCAATCAATACGATTGCTATGAAGAGTTTGAATGGACCGGACCCGATTTCCCGATTGATCGGCCACTCCCTAGCCCAACTAGCAAGGGTAAGGTCAGGAAAATGGAACGTTCTAGCTTATTGATCGATAGTGCCGCATGCCCTGATAACCTTGCGCCGTGGGCCAAGAGCGATATGCTGATCGCAGCAGGGTGATGCAGTTCGTCAAGAGCAGGGACAGTATTGATTTACAAGATGGCCGGCTCATTAATAAAATAGACCAATAGGAATTTGGTGCGTCATTTCACAATTATTAACAACGATTGCAAATGGAGTATTGAAGTAAAATTTTCGTGAAAGATTCGTTAGTAATTTAGTTGGTAGTGGGTAGGTGAGAGTTTGAAGGAAAAATAAGCTACGAAAAGTTATTTCATGCATAATTAAGTCTTAACAACGCGTTAACTAACAATAAGCAACGAATATTTCAGTTGTTTTCACATTTCCTAATTCATTCAGGTAATTTTATCCTGTAACTGTTGAGTGCAACACTTGTTGCTGGTGCATTTCAGTTGAATATTTAAAGAATTTTCACCGAAGGACCATTATCATGATTCTTAAATGCAAAGTGAGTAATTTCACTTCTTTATGGTAGTAAAGCAATAAAATTTCACGGTTGGTAAAGAGGAAACTCGAAATTTCATCATTTTTCATCTCATTACGACACGTTCGCAGCAATTGCGTCTCACGCCAACAGGTCAAACCTCGTTACGCAACAGACATCAAGAATATCAAAGAAAAACATAAAAACACAACATTAACGCATTACACAGAGTGTAAAATCACTGCTTACCAGGGATAAGGAAAACTTTGCATGATGGTGTTGGTGATGGTGGTGATGATGATGGTGGTACAGAGCCGCAACTGAAACGAATGAGAAATGAACGCGAAAATCTGGAGAGGACTGGACGGGAGCGGCAGTGTGGGCGAGTGCATCCCGCGGATCGATAGGGAGACGAGGGCTGGTCGCCATGGAGACAGGCGGGATCGCGTGACCCCCGCAGCGCTTTTATTAGCGTCCCGGGACGCGGGAGGGGCCCACACGCGCGTCACACCCCCCACAGGAACGCTTCCCCGGGATGAAACTTCCATTAACGAACCCGATTATTTGATAAATTTAGATCCCTCGCGGTCTGCTACACCGGGAACCGGGACTCCTCCCCGTGGAGCGAGTTTTTCGTGACGTTGTCCTTAATTTGCTCGGGATTTCCGCTCTGGTTTCCATACGCCAGTTGTCGCTACCTTCTAGTTAATTGAAGATGAGGAGGAAATTTTTTTCTCATAATAAGCTTCATCATCTATCATTTTAGTTTCAGCGTCATTAGTTTCAACAGAACCGCCTCCTGCTTAATGGGCGATTGTTACAATACCCTTCATTATCTTTTAATTTCACAGCACAATACGTGCCAAGTGTAAAATGGCAAAATTCATTGCTGCTCCATTATACACATTGCTTCTCCATTATACACATTGCTTCATTATACAAGAAAAAAAATTGATATCGTTAGTTACCTGGTTTGGGTGCACGTGCCAACTCCTCCTCTTCCCTTGCCTCTCCAGATAGGCGATGTCTACTGATTCGTTGAAATGAGGTGAAATTCGTAGATGCGTCGTACCTTCGAAAACGCCCGGTATTAATCTCAGTCTATTCGCTGGGCAAATCCCCTGAGAACAAAAGGAAATATGAAAGTATGAATGGAATATACGTAACAAGTTAAAATAGACCCATTTTTAGAAACAAATGAAATTATATCTTATGCACTTTTTGGTAATGTTATGTTGTGTAAGGTTTTGGACGTAATGTATCCTTCATTGCCTTTAAAATATAGTTGTAGTGGTTTCTGTGTTGTAGTGGTTAGAATGATCTCCTACATTCAACATTTTCCAATTTCTGCTACCAATTCCACCTGCACGCCTACCTATAAATCGCCTTCCTTATGACTAACTATAGAATCTATTAGCACTCATTAACCTTCCCTACTGCGAGGAATCTCTTCGCCCCGGGCTCAGAGGTTAAGTGCATGCCGAGCCGACGCGAAATCAATTTCATAGCCGGCAATAAAACGGAATTGTTCGGTTCTAGATGACCGCACCGAATACGGAGAGAGACCATTTATCATAACACGAGGAAGTCCGAAGTCGAAGTCACATTCGCCGCATCGCAGAGGAAAAAAGTTAATGTAACGGACCGCGGGATCTGGAACGAGGCGGGCCTCGGAAGATGGCAGATTAGCCAATTATCAAGTGCGGCCATTAAGGATGGCGAGTGCAGATGCGACTCCGTTCCGGATGCCGGGTCGGGTTAAGCGTCGCTCGCTTTTTCTCGAAAGTTAGAGATTCCATCCAGAAGTTAACGGTTGAAACAAAAAGTACCACCATTGCACAGTCGTGACGTTCTATGATGAATCAAATCCGGCATTTCAAAATGTTTTTTAAACTCAATTGGGAATTGAACAGTGGCTGCTCGTCGGGGTAGGCAGGCAGCACAGTTCATTCAATAGCTGCTATGCGAATTTTCTTCTGAATACGCTGTTTAATACGCATTTTTGGTATTGGCAACGCCACCTAGCGGATGATAGTGTGTCTCCCAGTTTGATCACACCATCAATTTTTCACGTCCAGCACGGATACTCATGGAACACGCAACTGCAAATTTTAGGTTAGTCCCATCGAACAACTTTTGTCATCGTTAGGAATAAGTAAACTAAAATTTGTTTGAATCTGTTAATGGAATTATATCATTCCTTCTCTCGTCGCTGGTGGAGGTAGACGTGGTCCTAGTTTCTCATAAATCGTTCTGGTGGCTCAATTTTGTCAAGGTGGATATAGGTTTCGAGGTTAGAGGCCTTAGTGCTCACACTGTATGCATTTGCACTAGTCGCTTTTTGAAGTCTAGTAATCAGTATTTCCTTTTATGCTTGGGAACCATTATAAAGTTCTTCACAAAACTTGGCAAGATCTATTTTTGGGGAGATGGCGTTACATAACCTCAAACTGATAACAGCTTGGGGTATTTCGAACGGGGACCGCTGTTTAGAACAGGTCTACTGTTACCGTTCATACGGTTCTGATTCATCAAATGAACCTGATTTTCGTTATGTTCCCAATCCAATCTACCAGTGAAAGCAAACTTCCTTGTCACCTACTCTATTCCTACGTTCCATTTGGGACGGATCAGCACCGTGGATTAAGTACAGTAACCAAACATTAGCGATCTCCTCGTACGTTCGCCTTCATCGGAAGATGACAATGGCCGTCACGCTGTGCCCTTCAGAGACCGACAAAATTCCCTGTGAAGACCCGCCGAAGAATCCAAATTTCAGTATCGCCCAGCTGAGGTTCTCGCTGTCGCTCCCGGAGAACGCGAACGATGAGGAGGGCAAGAAGAGGCTCTTCGACTACATCACCGCCGACGACATGGCGCCCTACTACGAGGACGTGTGCAGGGAGCTGGGCTGGCCGATGAGCCTGACGGCGCTCAACCTGATGAGGGAGCAGAACCGCCTCGCCCTCCGGCGCCTCGACGAGGAGATAGAGGACGCCTCCGGGCACCTCGGCGCTACCGAGATCAAAGAGGCGTACCTGAGGAGGGCGGATTACTTGAGTAAGATAGGCGACAAGTCCGGCGCGGTCGTGTCCTTCGACAAGGCCTACGAGTACACCAAGTCGTTGGGCTACAAGCTAGACAACGTCTTCCACTGCCTGAGGATCGGGCTGTTCTTCATGGATTCGAAGCTGATCGAGCGGTACCTGCAGATCGCCGAGGAGCTGATCGAAGACGAAACCGCCAATTGGCACAGCCGGAACTGTTACAACGTCCTCAAGGCGCTGTACTATTTGACGGTCAGGAGCTTCAACGCCGCCACCGAGCTGCTCATCGGCGCCATCCCGACTTTCACCTGCACCGAGCTGATATCGTTCGACGACTTCATCAAGTACACCGTCATCGTCTCAGTACTGACCCTCACCAGGAGCGAGACGAAGGCCCGAATCATAGACAACGGAGAGGTGCAGAAGGTCCTGTTCTCGAACGCCGACCTGAAACAATACCTAATGTCCCTCTACGACTGCGACTACGCGCTGTTCTTCCGGAAACTCGCCCGCGTCGAGCTCCTCATCAAATCCGACATGTTCCTCAGTCCGCACTACCGGTACTACGTCAGGGAGATGAGGACCAAGTCCTACAACCAGATACTGGTGAGCTACAGGTCCCTGAAGATCACCTACATGGCGGACAGTTTCGGAGTTACCCCGGAGTACATAGAGGACGAGATCAGCCGGCTGATCGCCTGCGGGAAGCTGAACTACAAGATCGACAAGGCCTCGGAGAGCATAGTGAACACCCCCAAGGACAAGAAGGTCGAGGCGTTTTCCTCGATCATACACCATGGCGACGCGTTGCTGAATCGAACCCAAAAGTTGAGTAGGATAGTAGAGGTGTGACCGCCTCGAAACCTTTGTACTGTACGTGAAAGGTCGCAATACTGTAATAAATATTGTAGGTACTGTTCTGTGATGATGAATGTCTTGTAGGTTTCCAAGGTGGATTGTGTACGTGTCGCCATCTAGCGCAGCTCATTTGGAGGCAATTTAAAAAAATGTTTCAGTCAACTTCATCGACAGCAATTGAATCGAAATTAGAAGTGCGGCCAATGATGTTCCTTGAGGACCGCCGAAGAGGAACCCCCTGAGAAGGACAACCCCGAAGCGACCCTGCCCTACAATGGCCACCACGGTTTCAGTTCGCCACTTAAGTGATAGTGACGTTACGTTACAATTTTTAAGTGGTGTACAAAAATGAATCAGCCCTTCTGTTAAAGGAGCAGAAATGTGTGAATTAAAGGGTGCAATCGTTATGAAAAAGGAAAGACAAGACAGCATGAAATTGGATCAGTGGAGGTTTTTGTTGATTTCTTGCTTCTAATTTCTTGATCCTTAAGGAGTTGTGATGTTTTGAGACGCAAATGCGGTGAACATTGGCTGATCTTTCACTTAATTCGCCCAATCACAATGTATCGTAATGTAGGCTAAAAATACCTCTAGTGATTAATTGACCGAGATATCTTTATATTAATATAGCTTCGTTATGTCACATCCATCAAAGATAAATTCTCCCTTGGCGACAAATAACTATGTAGTAACATGAGAAAAGCGGAATGGAGCGGAGCCGTCGAGTCGCTCATTATGGATAAACGTATTCGTCCTATCGGAATGCCACGATCCACAGTGACAACAATTAGACAAACTCAAAGCGAGATTTATTCGCAGTTTTATATGCTATTATTAGTCCCGATGTTAATAACCTTAACGATCGACAAGGACGACCTGTTTGTCAGGGGAATTTTTAGCGCTCGCGAGGGAAATCGAGAATTAATAGATTATCTGGCGGGGATTGCTTCTTAAAATGCTTTTTCCTCCTCACCTGTCTGCCTTTTAGGGAGCACAGCCACCACCCTTCGATGTTCGCCGTGTTCTGTTCCAGGACCACCAGGGTGTCCCCTTTGCGGAATTGCAGTTCATCTGGGGAGTCCGGGATGTTGTCGTAGAGGGCGCGTGCCAAACAGTGCTGCAAAGGAAATATTTTTACTAAGACCATAATCAACGAAATTAAATTTTAACAGTAATCAATCGAATTTTCCCGTTGTTCCCTTGTGTTTTCACTTTTTTAAAGCATTCTTTGCTGCTTACAAGTGCACCCTTGAATTAAACACCGTAGAAAAAAATCCACGGGCTAAATCTGGAGACTTTTTCGGCCGGTGGGAATAACATTTTATTGATTTACGTGCAATCTTTTATGTACAACAATAATTAAAGAAATTCCAATTTGGAATAATTCTGGAACGCCTATGCCATCTAAAAATATTGTTTTACATGTAATATTCTCATTTTTGCGCATTTAAGTGCAAAGAACCATTTCCCAGACCTGACCTGAACGTAAAATGCTTTCAAAATCATCTCCATTTTATCCTTAATGAAGATGTAACATGCTTTCGAGGCCGCTACTGGATTTTAAATTTACAAAATTAAGATTGCGATTGAAATGCATCAAATTTACATACAGATATCATTTTTATTTAAAATAAAATTTATTTCAGTCCAAATGCAAATACCTTGGGATGCTTGAGTGTTTCGACAAATATTACACACACTTGTGAACCAAACGTAAACAGTTTGACGTCGTGATGGAATTCACCAAGCGTCAAAGTTTAAACAAACACAAATTTCGATTGTATTGAAATGAAAAATACACAACGATTTAGCAGTATTTTATTTTTAATAATTTACAATTTAAAATACTAGTAATAAAGTTGTTACATGCAGTGTTTAGCTGGATCTAGCTATATACAATACGACCAAAAAATATTATTCCATATATTTTTGGGTCCTATGATAAGTACTACAAGTAAATAAATAACGTCGGTAAGATAAGGTTCTTGTTACGCTCCACTCCAGTATCAAACGAAACATACAGTCTGGGCAATCTTGGGCGATTGTGTAAGCTCAGTACCCACTACACAAAATATCCATTAAGAATCCACCGCCACATGTTTAACTTAAGTGTCTCCTTTAAAAACCAATAAAAATCTGCCAACACCGAAAAGAGTGCGTTTAAAACTCTTTGATTTTGTCCGCATGTGCAATATACAGGGTGAAACATTTTTTTTCGAATAGACCTTAGAACATTTTTGTAGATCACCCTACTGCCCTGTCATGGCCAGCACTTTTCAGGCACATACGAACTATAAATTCTAGCACATTCCATATATGCCTAGTAGTTATATAGTACTACCCCCCGTAGAAGCTGTGAGACCTTGTCGTTGGTCGGGGGGCTCAGTAGCCGCTCTCCCCAGGGAAAGCTGGGATGAGGGCGGCGAAGCGAAGGAACAGCTTCAGGTAACATGTAGCACGAAATTGTTGCACTTTTTCCTAGTGATTTCCTAGTTCAATAGTGAAATCGTAACAAATTCCAGTCACCAACTAGATTCGAGATCTTTCTGTTAAGATGCCATAGATACATTAGTACTAGCAATATGTCATTGCTTCGTTATGAGGATGTTTCAACAAAATTATTCTTTATGATGTATGGCGTTATAGCAGACAAATCGAAAGTGTTGTAGCTGTAAAAATCATATTATTTATTAGGTTTTAACCGTAGTTCTAAATTTGGACTTCGATAGAAGATTTTAGGGGCAAGCAGAGCCCCAAAGTTAGAAGGATTTCTATCAGGTCACAACGCTGTGCGCCCGTTTAGGTCACTGATCTTCCCGTCGCGACAGTTTCAAACAGATCGCCTTGTTTAAACAAATCGCAGTGTAAATGAATTTTCGGCATACGTAGAATTCCATCGTGTTTAATACGTTCCGAGAAACGAGAATTGTGAAATTTCCACAAGGCGCTTTCCTTGAAGAGATGAATCAAGGTGGATATAAATAAACAATTACACGTACACCCATAACTATCCGTTACAACTAAAACATTTGATATATCATCGCAGCTACTCACTTCGCTTCACGAATTTTCACGGTACGCCGTACTATTTTGATAGAGGAAAGATAATTTATCTTCGATAAATGATACGTCACTTTGTTATAATTTATTACGGTGCAAACTCGCCCGTATGTAAAAGGAAAGTAGGTTAATGTAAGCGGTGCTTATTTGCATAAATGTCTGCTGTAGGGAAAAATGTTTTTCGACGGTAATTATGATCGATTGAAACGTAGAAGTTGTATCTGGTAACTAAAACGAATCGAAGAAAAGCAAATAGTGATCATCAGCTGTTTCAGCTGAAACTTTAGTTATAGGAAAATTTTTCAGGAGAAATACCACAGATCAGACATACAAAATTTATTTGTCTGGCTGTTCTGAAGTACACAAAACTGCCTCTCATTTAAAGTATGGAGGGATGATATGAGACAAAAAGGAACCCCTTTTGGTGTTTGAAGAGCTGCTTTAGCTGAACCTTTAGTTATAAGGATTTTTTTTCAGGAGAAATACCACAGATCAGACATACAAAATTTATTTGCCTGGCTATTCTGAAGTACACAAAACTGCCTCTCATTTAAAACATGGAGGGATGATATGCAACAAAAAGGAACCCCTTTTGGTGTTTGAAGAGCTCTTCAGCTGAACCTGAGCTTATAGGAAATTTTTTCAGGAGAAATACCAGAGCACATACACATAAATATTGCCATCATCGGCACATTTTTATGTTATTTACTGAAAGAAAAACATCAATAAACCATTTTTAAATATCGAATTATTTTTCATTAACCTATAAATCTTCCAGGAATATGCCAGTATTTCGAGGAAAAGACATCCCGTCTAGTGTGGGTTAACATGAATAGAAACTACCTTGGGATTCCTGGAACTTAATTTTACGACTTGTTATTTCTTTTTCAAAGATTCGAGTTCCAAGAAGGATCCTGTTCCTAGCGCCGGTGTTTTCTGGTATTTTTATTCGAATTATTTTTCTTTCATCTCTCACTCCCTATAAACCTTCTAGGAATATGCCAATATTTCAAGGAAAAGATATCCCATCTAGTGTGGGTCAACGTGAATAGGAACCACCTTGAGATTCCTGGAATTTAATTTTACGACTTGTTATTGCTTTTTCAAAAATTCGAGTTCTAAGAAGGACCCTGTCTCTAGCGCCGGTGTTTTCTGGCATTTTTATTGTATTTCGTTTACTCCGAGTTTAGGAACAATTCCAGGAAGGTCTATGGATTCTAGGAAAGAATCCTGTACTTCTGGAAGGAAAATACGGAATTCTTTTTAGACTTCTATATTGGATATATACAACATTGAAATATGGATTTCATAATCTTTTTTTAATAAGGTTTAATTACTAATTTGGTGCAGTAATTAAAAATAAAATTAAAAAAGTAATTGTCAAGGAATCAAGATGAAGTTGGTTTAATACAATAACCATCTTTTCTAAATTTCTTTGTTTTGAAATTTGAATCACAGGAAATTAAACACTGCTTGAACTATCATATCAAACTTAAAAGGGCGTTACATACCAAACAGAGCATTACTTTACACTTACACAGTTTAATAAGAAAGTAATAATTACAATTAAATACCCACGAAAGCGTTTTTGATATTTCTGGGAAAGCGAGTTATGAGTGTATTGCCATGAAATTTATTCGAAAAATAAGAGTGGTGAGTCATGGATTCCACGCGCTTTTCGCGAAATATGGGCATATGACCACTGCTAATATATGGGACATGTTTATGGCAGCATTTCGCAATACTACGTTATTTAAAAGAGGTGGGTCCATTGTGTTCCTACGGCTGCAAAAGTGGCAATTGTGCCACCGCTCATAAGAATAATGAGTGTCAATGTGCATTAAAATAAAAAAAAATTAAATACACGATGGTTTAATAGTAGAAGACCGAAATGTGCAATGTTCACTTGTGAACCAGCGAAGAATTCTATAGAATTAACGGTTGTAGAGGGGTTAAAATTCTCTCTGAAAGAACTTCGTCAGGTAGAAAATAGTGGGCGATTTAAAATGCAAGCACGCCAGTCATCAAATGAGCTCTTCGTCAATGCAAATCAACTTTTATTTTGAATCCCATCTTGATTTACATGATGCCTGTCCATTAACACCGGGACAAAGCATTAGTGTCCAGAATTTGATCACGAAAAAGGTTTAGAAAGCATTTAGAGTCAACCAGATGTTAATTAGTATATAGAAAAAAGATTTCCTTAAGTCCTTTTGCATATTCCTTCAGGTTCAAACATCGAGAACAATTAATTAAACTCGATTGTTAGAATTTTAAGGTAACGGACGTCAAGTGGCGTCCATACCGAAATAGATTTAAAGAGTTTAAAGACCGACTAAAACAAAACAATATAAGGAATTAATGCGCACGTCCATCACGCGTCACTCAGGCGTACGTCATGCGAGCAATTTGTGATATTGTTTTCGAAATCGATTTTAAGCTAAGGGCTTAGCTTAAAAATCGCTTGTTATGAAAATTTTATATCCGGGTGGATGGGAAAGTAGAGCTGATTTTGCTCAAAAATGCCAGTAGAAATGATGATTTCACTATGCGCCAGTTCAGAAGAGTGAGCGCAACTTATTAAACGAATTGTGATAGAATTTCGAAAAATGTCTTTGTTTTTGGTTTTGAAAACCTTGAAAACTATTCACTTTAGAGAAAAGTTTTGAAGGACCAAAAGATTCTTACTTGAATTTTACATTTAATACAGGTGTTTATTAGAAGAAGTCATTTTTGTTGTTGCAAAAGTGAATTTTCTTTGACCACTTTTCTAATTTATGCAGGAGCTTCATGCTTAGCCAATGAATAACCCCATAGGAGGGTGTGCTATGTTTTGTACGGTTATCACAGGGACATCCTGTATATCATTGTCCAATTTCGACATTTAATAATAAAATATAAAAGCTGAATCTAATCGTGTCAAGATTGCCTTAAAGCAACTGTTTAAACATTTTGTATTATTATCCATATCTGCATTATCTGCCTTTCACCCACGAAAATAAATTGATCAGTGTCATGATGAAAACAATGTAAAGGTGTTATCTGAGCAGATAATCACTAAGTAATGGTAAATTGGGTAGGAATGCAATGGTTCGATCACGTAGACGAAAGGCGGTGTACATAACCTCAAATAGGGGGAAGGTTGTACGAGTTTCCAAAACGATTTAAACTATAGAAATAGACGGCATAGTATTTGTAAGTGTAATAGAACCATCCCATTGCCATAACTAATCGATAAGTAGCATGTCGAGTGTCTCACCTGCGTTCCGACCTCCGTGGGCTGCGGCATTGCTGCTTTCGGTAGCCTCCAGCCCCCTGTTTCATTCGGTCGAGCCGCCGGCGCTCGGGCGAAACATAATCGAACCCTCGTAGGACGAGGAGAACCCAAAAAGGAACGAAAAAAGAAACCAAACAGAACCAAAATGTACCAAAACGTGTCCTCTCAACCAGCCAACTCCGGAAACCAAAACCAACTGACTGGCGCGGCGCCACCTCTCTCCCACTCTCCTCGCGAGCTCCTTCCACCGTGATTCATTCACAATCGCACTGAGAAGTAGCGGGTGTAACGAATG
Organism: Cryptocephalus primarius; assembly: GCA_963576515.1. Taxonomy (NCBI): domain Eukaryota; kingdom Metazoa; phylum Arthropoda; class Insecta; order Coleoptera; family Chrysomelidae; genus Cryptocephalus; species Cryptocephalus primarius. The sequence continues at coordinate 1,109,645 of OY754945.1, read as the reverse complement.
GAGCGATCGCCTCCGATATCCCGTTGGATAGCTGGGATTCGATCGCTGGTCCAGCGACAGCATCCCGACACGATGTTGCCGCAGCGACGTCTGGCCCGCACCCTCCCGGCTCGATACGCTCATCATCCACCCCCGAAACGAGGCGGTTGCGTTATCGAAGGGAAACAGGAGGGATAAACCGGGTATTTCGTCAGAATTCCTGGAAAATGAGCGTTGCAAGCGTTTCTCTTTTAACTCCTGGAAGTCTCCTGTAGACCAGCGGAACATGCCAGAGGTTCCATCATTTACCAACTTATGCCTCTGAGGGTACTGAAAATTCCATCAAAAACAAGGAAAAAGACTGTAAACTATATGGCTCCCGTATAAAAAGATAACTAGTCGCTAGATATACAGAGTACCGCAGCGTCCGCCATATTTGGAGTAGAAATTTGAGCTGGTACATTCAAATTGGAAATGTTTACGCCGCGTTTGCTATAGTACAATGCTTATAATACCTTCGCACAATCGATTAATTACTACTATTACTCATCATTATCTCAAAGTATTTATATATACTTCACAAATCCATGGTTCATAACGCACATGTGGTCGAGAACTTAAACCAAGCCATTTCTGTTTTCTCGCAGGACCTACGAGGTATCTTAAACAATCTGTTTCCTTTTTTGGTCTGTCACTTCTCACTTAACATATACTTCTTCTTTCATAGTAGCTACCCTTTTGATTCTCCACAGTCAGGCATTTCGAATATCCTTACAGTTGTTCACTGTTCACATAAGAACCCCTAGCGACTTTACACCTGGCCAAAAAATGCCTGGACCATCTCGTAGCTCTTCTTACCGCTTTATCTGTAAGTTTGAAATTTATTGCCAGAAAATAAGTGACTTTTCTAGGGAACTAATTTGTCTTTGTAAATTTAAACCAGGTTTTTCTTCATAAAGCATTAGCTTTATTAAATTTCATCAGTACGGTATAAAACACTAAATTAAAGTAAATTTATTTCGCTTAAATACACTCGCTAAAGACATCTTGAATAAGAAATAAGAGAATCTATTTGGAGTTATAACATCCTAACTTTACAATAAAACAAACTTGTAACCAATTACACATTTTATTGGCAGAGAGACAGCAAGTTTAATAAGTATATGAAACAGAATGATTGCTCTTAACAGGGAATGTAAAAGATAAATACATTTGCAATACTGTGTTAATTACTCAAACAGAACTTGTAAATCGTTTGTTCCTTTCTACAGCCCGTAATTCCTTCTCAATTTCGAATCTCCTCAGATCCGCACGTTCCAAGAAATCCTGCTTCTCCAAGTAACTGGAATAGAAACCATATTAAACTGAGAACATTTAGATTTCAGCTAACTTACCCATCTTTGCCTTTGTTGTGAGTTTGTAACTCCTCATCGATATTTTCTTCCTTCTTAAATCGATCCCAGTCCAACTTGGTCTTCTCTAGAGTACTGATCTTTTGCTTTTTCGATAACTGGCTTAAGACGTTACTGATGCCGCCGAGGCCTCCGACACGCTTGACAGTGCCGCCTTTGGGCGGTATCCCTGAATTTGTTCCCAACAACCTGGCTTCTGCAGAATCGCTGCTCACCTCCTTTTCCACTCTCACCTCCTCACCAGCGAATTCATATACTTGAGTTATGGTTAATTTCTTTTGTTTATTATTTGTTGTCGCAGTCTCTTGTTTTTTGGGTTTCATGTCTTTCCTCTCGGTATTGGTCGAGTTGCTCGGTCGGCTTTTCGATTTGAAGCCTGTGTCTTTCATGAAATCAGCCCATACGTCGTCGGCTTTTTTTTTCTTCTCTTCCGTCGACAACTCTACCTTTTCCTTCACCTCTTCAGCATTAACTTTAATAAAAATAATAAGCTTTAATCACAACTTAAAATTGTATTCGTTAATTGATATAATATTAGTATAAATTAACGTAGACATAAGAAAATTTGATGAGACAGCTTTTCACTAAGTATGCACAAAATTGATACAAGGGACACTATTTATGAAGAGTTTTAACTACTTTAACGTCAGTGAGAACATAAAGGAGTCATGTAATCATTGCTTTACCTATCTCATCCTCTGGTTCCTCCTGGGCCCCCTTTTTCTTCTTCGTTTTCACCTTCTTTTGCAGCTTTTTTCTCTTGCCGGGTGTTGCGTCTGCATTTTCGGCACCTATTATATTTCCGTCAGAGTCGACTTCAGATACAACTTCCTTCTCTTCCGGAATGTAATCCTCGTCGCTTGTATCGCTACCATCTTGTAAATCTTGGATATTCATGGCAAGCGCCCTGCAATTAATAAACGATATACTGACCAATCGCACAGAAGGGGGAAGCGAATGTGATACCTTTTATTTTATAAAATGCCTTGATTTATAGCACCCACTTGATATTTTCCATTAATGCACGGAATCACGGAATACAAGTAAAGTTCAGACAGTTCCAGAAAGTGAATGTGATGGATGACTCGACCAATAGCAATAGAGGAGGTGGCGTTTATGTTCCGTGGTGAATTGTGTCCTTTGGTAACTTTGACAAATCGCGATTTTGACATTTTCTTTTCGTTGTCGGTGTGTGTGAGTTGTATTTTGTTGTTTGATATGAAAAAGTCATCAAACATAAACGAACTTGATGCAGAAACGTAAAACGCCATGGACATTCGATGCACCAATGGTTCCATTGAAAGGTACGTAACCGATGAAACCCCCACTAACCACATCTGATAATTTAAAAACTGTTCAGATCAAGGATGAGAGCCCCCGATTACAACGACCACACGAACGTAAGGACGAGCGAATAAAGAGGGGGTGAGATGGACTCGGTGAGCTCGGTGTTTTGGTTGCAAACCGAGTCTCTGAACACCTTCACCAAGATGTGGTATCACGTCTTCCTGTGGGCCTTGTTTTCATCGATATTCGTTCATACGGTTAGTAAGAAAGTTACTGTCTTCATTGCAGGAAACACCCATTTAGTACCACACAGTTTCACTTTAATTTACTTTAAGTAACGCCGATATGATGCAGCATCGGCCCAACACTCGTTTGAATAGAGGTTTTGAACATTCCATCCCAAAAACAAATGATTGACAAAGATATTTCCACCACATATACCGCTTAACATACTAAATATGCATACTGTTCCATTGTACATAGCATTAGTGACCTATACAAGTCTCTCATTGTTTTTCTCTCAGGTTGCAGGTCTCATCGCATTCCTAACTCTTAGAAAACATAAGTTCGGAAAATTTTTCCCTGTATTCATCCTGTTGATGGGCGTGCTGACGCCGGCGGTCACGGGCATCGTCAGCAGCGCGGCCGTCGCGTTCGTGTACAGGGCATCCAGCTTGCCTATGAACCCCCTGTATGCCCTTTTCTGGGGCTGCGGCCAGACCGTCATTACAGGTTGTATGGGCTTCACGAGGATTCTCGCGACCTTGTGAAGTCCCCTCGTTAGCTTAGATTATTCAATTGTGATGGTGCTATGTATGCATATAAGGGGCGTGTCGGAAGAAAATGGGAGAAGGTTCAGGAGTTTGAGATATTTGACGGGATCGGCTCGGCGTCCTCGTGGGAGGCGAGACGTTGGTTTGGGGGTAATTTCTCGTTATTTTGATCTGAGCAGTTGGAACAGAATAGTCGAGGGCCAAAAATCAGTTGTCGTTTTCTGTTATGTACTTACCAAACTCCTTAGTTTTCGGTATGGTATCCTTAAAAGTTAAATTAACGAAAAACTTTTGTGGAATAGAAAGTATACAATTCTGTGATAATTTCAACTTGTACAATAGTTTTTGTCAAATATCTCTAGTTCTTGTACAATTTTCTTTATTTGTGATCTGTACATTACTTTATCGATGTATATTGTATAAAAAAAAAACCAACAAAGAAACACTTGTTAGACTAGCCAATATTTTGTATATATCTATATACTTCGCACTGTACAAATATATCTTAATATTTAGGGTGAATTGTCTTGAAGCCTAAGTCAATAATAATTCTTGTAATTTTTACTTTGTAGGTTGTAATTAAAGAAACATCGTTTTTAAGGCAATAAAATAATTAGTCATTAAAATACTTAACTTTTTATGTAAAATAATGATTCATAACATCAAATCTAACAGATAAATATATTTATATTTTAGCTTCACTTTTCCAACACACTACAAATGTTTAACAATGTAACGATTATTAAAAACATTGCGACATGTTCACAACTGACTAGACTCAAAAGACTTTCGGTTATGTACATATGTTTATCTCATCACTTTCAGATAGTTTTTATACCACTACAAAAGTACTTTATTCAAAGACTATTCAGACAGACACTGACAGACAAAACATATGTGAATTACGTTTTACAACCTTAACGAGCAAATCAACCAAAGTATTGGTATATTTGTTACCTTATACAGTATTTAATAATGGTAAATTTTAATAGGGCGTGTTATTCAAAATGTTCATCCTATAGTTCATTTAAGAGACATGCACATGTCCTTGCATATAAGTCAAATCGCCATCCAGTCGAACTTACAAATACACCGACAGTATCACTCACTGTTGCTGACGCGAAATAAACGCGCCTATTTGAATCTGCATAAAATAGTTGTTTGCCTACGCCCTGCTACAGTTGATTCATATAAGACGTCACCAGGTCATATGCGACCAGATTTGTTTTGAAAACAACCCTTGCAAATGTAATGAAGTATTAATGAGGGCAAACACCGTCAAGCCAAAATACAAAGACTGATCATTTTCTTTTGAACCCGTGGTCATAACTAACTTAACTTAAAAACAGTCTGTATGATAAAATCTGAAGTGTTTATTTTTAATGAAATCGATCAACTTCCATTTTTCCTTCTGCTCCACTGTAAATGTATTCTTTTGATTTGATTTGAATATCGTTCCGTTTGATACCAATCAAGTAGCTCTCCAACTGTTGTTTTCTCCCATCGTCTCCACCAAAAATGATCAAATTAACGTCTTCTGATATACAGTCGTGCACTTTTCCCTTGTAATATCGAAACTCGAGTTCATCTAGAAATGAATCGTATATAACGGAAGAATTTTTATCACCCAATTTTTGGTACTTGTCAAAGTATGCTATAAAATGGCTGAAATTTTTTGAAAACCCTGTGAATTCTACGGTGTTGTTCATATTTGAAACCACTTTCATATCAGATATTCTCTCGAAAGTCCGCCTCAACTTATCCGGAGTCGTTTCGATCGTATAGCTATCGCCGAATGAATCTAAATCGTTTGCCAGCGAACTCTTGTAGTTTTTTCCCAAGTAATACACTTCTTCCTCCTCGTAGTCTAGTAGATTTCCATCACTTATCACTCGTTGCAGCCATGTTATATTTACAATATCATAAGTTCGGTTACTCCTGATTAAATCTTTTACTTTTTCCGACTTCTGTGCAGCTATAATGATATCGACATCGTTTTTCAGAAAGTAAGACACTTTTCCTCCTGCTCTCTTAATAAAGCTTTCCGCTTTTTCCTTGCTAAAGTCAGCAGTACCACTCAAAACTAGAATGTTATAATCTTCTAATATATCAGATACTTTCTCTTTGCTGTACCCATCTATGATTTGAATTTCCTTTTTCTGCGTCCTCCGTGCTTTAGATTTCACTATTTCACTAAGTTCTATATTCCGTTTAGTGAGTTTTATCACGGATTTATTACTCTTTGTCAGCTCGAGCAACTCGTTAATCGTAAGGCATTCGTCCACAGGTTTATCATCTCTCATCCGCACAACCCTCGGAAACCTCAAAGTGTACGGAGTCTTGAACGAACTGTCCATGGTCTTTATCAGTTCTGTCGCCCTGACTTGGAACAGGACGGACCTATCAGGCTCTATGTAGTATTGTGGTCGTTCCCTGCCAAAGAGTAAGTTCTCGGAATTGAAATCGATGAACTGCTTACCTTCGTTTTTCAATTTTCTGTTCAGGGCGTCCACATCTTCGTCCTTTAGACCGGCAGCGACTTTCCCGAGGGACAGGTAGAGGGGCTTCCCATTCTGGGCTTCACCCGAGCGAATTCCTAGCACGAAGGAGTTGAGCTTGTCGCAGGTTGAGGAAGAGTAGATGCCACCCATCAGCAGGAGGTCCAGGTCATTCATAACATCCTGAAGAATATATAATGGGATAGCTTAGGAGGCGAAATGGCTAGGATAAGTACGAGGTATGTGTACAAAGTGTATATTACCTCAAAATACTCGAGTTTCATCTTGTACCACCCGCCTTTTCTATCGCTGTACTTATACACTGAGTCCGGATCCTTGATAACCACCCCCTCTTCTTGCCTCTCGACGACGGCGTTCAGTTCATCGACCATCTCCTGCTGCGAATTCACTTCTCTGATCTCGCTGAGATGTACGACCCCCTCTTTGAATTTCTTAAAAACTGTTCTAAGGGTTTTCGCCCTCTCCCTCAAAGGGACGTTGGTCAAGATTCTCTCGTTGAGAAGGATGATGTCATACACGCAAAAACAGGGCTGGTACGAGCCTTGGTCGTTTAACTTTTTGACGTCAAGTCTCATGGCTTGCGAGCCTAAAGTTCTGGTACGTTTGTTCCACAGCATCAGCTCGCCATCTAGGATTACGCTCTGGATGGAATCGTGGAAGACATCCTTTAACTTCGGTGTTAAAATGCCTGAAATGGTAATCAATTTGATATGAAATTATATGGTTGTTAGTGTAATGAGGTGTTAGGGCGGAGGGGGGTAATATGACTAAATAGAAATGTCTTCAGACTAGGTTTATTTTTAAATTTAAGAAGGTATGTTGATTTCAAACATCTCTGCTACTAGAAGAAGCACCAAATAAAAAGAGGATCGACAAAGAGATGGTTTTAAAATATCACTATTTTCCCTGTTTCCCACAGACTCAAGCTTCTCTTGGTACGGAAAAAAATTACCTGAATCATATGATTTCCCCAACTGGTCAGTGTAGTCAAAACCGTTCCTGGAGAAATATTTAAATTCTCCATCTTTCATGTGTAACTGAAAACGTTCACCATCAAATTTATTTTCCAGGTAAAACAGCCTTTTATCAGGGAGTTCCTTGTGGAAGTTTGCTGCGTCTATCCTCTTAGACAGCATCGGCCTGAACGGTTGAAAGATTTCTACATCTAATTCGTGAGCTCTAACGGTTTCACTGAACAACACCGTACATACCTTCCTCAGATTGTTATTGGAGTTGTAAAAGGTCACAGCATCCTGATGGTAACAGTTCAATATCGAATTGGTGCTCATTCCTAGCTTCAGATCTTTCAGGATTATCCTGATGATCCATCGGATATCCTCAGGTGACACATTTTTCAATAATTTCATTAAGAGATCTTCGGACTCATTTTCGCCCTTTGTTTTTGTGAGTTTATCGAAAAATTCGTTGATTTCGTTGATACTCAGGGTTGTTTTGTGTTTCATTATGTATTTTTTGATAACAGCATAGACTACTTCACCAAAATCTAACGCCTTCCCTGCCATTAAATAGGAATTGCTTAAAACATTCTTGTCTTGACCTGGAGGTAAATCCAGCATCTTGATCAAGGTTCTGGCCAGTTTCGCTTCTTTCATATTGTAGGAATCCCTCTCTCTATCTAATTTGGGGACCATTAACCTTAAAATTTGGAAAATGTTGTCTCCATTTTCGAAACTTCGACGCCACTTTTTAAACTGATTGTGGACCAGTTTGTGCTTTTCACCGGGAGTTTTACTCTTTTGAATTTCCTGAAGGAACTCGCAGAAATGTTTAAAATCCATTTGTATTTAGTTGTGTAGGTTACTTTTATCACAAGACGCAAAGTAGAGAAAAATCACTAAAGAGCGAACATACTTTTAAAAATTTATTTTGGCGGAAAGTTTGAAGTTAGTATGGTGGGAATTTTTGTGCATAAATTGCAAATTTACCTTTCAATAGGGAAGTCTCCTCGAGAATTGTAACGCTATACATTTTTATTTTTATTTCAGGCAAGTAGGAAGGCTTCTCATGGACTTTGGAGCTCAAAGAAAAATATCGGTAACAGGAAAACCTTCTTCAGAACTGTAAGTGTAAGTTTATTACATATATTCACGATTTTATTAAGTCCTTTACTTTGAAGTCCTTAAACGATTGTACTTCAAAAATGTAAAATGTGCCTATTCAACACAAAAAGCCTGTCAGGGATTGTGGGGCCCAAACACTTCTTACATGGTAAATCTGGTCTAATTAAACGAATCTACTCCCCATAGCAAAGTTCCTCAGACAGAACTCTAGATGCACAAGTTGTCACAGAAGTAACTAAATCAAATCTGTACTTTGTACCCACATTTACAACACTTAAGTAACTTCATGGCAGTACTGCTTATATTTTTTTGCAAGTTGCAAATGTAATGATTGTGGTGACGTTTAATTTCGACAGAAGTGCTTTATTTATGCTTAATGCAATTCTTTTAAATGAAACATTTTAGTCTTTTCGCTGCGTATGATTGCATCGTAAATATAGAGTGCAAGGTTGTGTTGTGCAATTTCAACTTGACATCAATTTTCATATTGCACTTAACGAGAGTAATCAGATAGATCTAGAATAATGAAGAGAGCATTAACAAACAGAAGGTTTAAATCATTTTATGTTGGCATTTTGGTTCTCCCCAAGGAATAATGAAACTTTTTGGTTGTGTAATATTGTCATGCTGTAAATGGCTGTTCATAACAGTTTGTTAACATCAGCCAGAACTTCCCACCAACTCGATCAATCTAAGCGGAATTTAAACCACTGGTAGTTTGGTATAAAATCCGCCATTTCTGAAAATTTGAAACCAGAGGGATGAAGGGTAAACCTGAAATTGACGTGTGAGGAAGCCCTGAATACAGGTGCAGTGACACTAATTGTAAAATATTGGCCAGGTATGGACTCTTTGTCAACATGTGATTACTACTACTGACTATTTGTCAGTTTTATTTTTAACTTGCACGTGGAACAGAAAATTACTGCGTTACCATTTCCTTCAACCGCGACCCTCCATTTATATTAGGGTAAAAAGTTATCATCGCTCAACTAGCCGAGCTACTAATCTACAAAGAAAAATTCTAACAGGATATGAAATGAAAATCAGTTTTAAGTATGAATCGTGTTCATCAATTGCAAATCCAAGCTACATGTGTACATCTACTAAATAAAAAATCAACAAACTCTACGACATAAATTATCTACATATCCCTAAACTACATCACCGGGCCGTACCCCGAAGGATCTAAGCGGCAGCCTTGGCCATGGGTTTCCTGGGCTCCAACATGATCTTGAACCCTTCGGCCCTCTTCAGGATGATGTCGCCCTGGAGCTGGAAGTCTTTCTCTGCGATGTTCGATTTGATACGGTAGTTCCTCAGTATGGTCGAGAGGAGGATCTTGAGCTTCAACATGGCGTACTTACGACCTGAAGACAATTAACCATCGATTAGTGACCTGGATAAATGTGCAGAGCTCCGACTTACCGACGCAGCTCCTGGGACCTGCGCTGAAGGGGATGAAGGCGTAGTAGTGCCTGTTGGCTGTCCTCTCGGGCAGGAAGTTATCCGGATCAAACTTCTCCGGGTTGGAATAAACTTCCGGGAGGCGATGGATCTTGAAGGTGCCGATGACGATCGTCGCTCCGGTCGGTAAGGTAACGTCGCGAGATGCTGGAAACGAGGGTAAAATAAAATAATCACATAACAGTAAAACGCGTAGGGCGTTAAATTCGAAACCGCTAGTAGGACAGATCGCTCCTTCGATCAAGGAGAGTCGCTACTGTTCGCTAAATGGCGTTACCGATACCCAAGGACTAAAGGTTTCTTTGGAGCCAAGCTAAGAAGATCCTTACCCAGTTTAACGTCCTGGTTGAGTTTCCTGGCGATGATCGGCACCGGGGGGTACAACCTGAGGGTCTCCATCAGGCACCTCTCGAGGTACTTCATCTCGAGCGTGTCGGCGAAGGTGGCCGGCCTGTCCGAGTCGCCGAATATCTCGTCGATCTCCTGGAGGACCCTGTCCTGGATCTCCTGGTGGATACCCATCATCGACAGGAAGAAGCTGCTGCCGGCCGCCGTCGTGTCGTGCCCCTCGAACATGATCGTGTCCACCTGCTCCTTGATCTCCTCGTCGTTGATCACGACGCCGTTCTGGGACGCCTCGATCATCAAGTCGAGGAAGGCCATGCGTTTCTTCTCGCCGACGTCGTCGTCGACGTCGAGGTCGTCCTTGAGGCCGGCCGATTGGCCGTAGGAGAGGCCCTCGACGACGGTCTTGGAGCTGACGTTCTTCTCGTACTTCATGGTCTTCGCTTCCTCGGGGACCTCGGCCGTGGAGCCTCTGATTCCTGGGGGGGAATAGCGCGGATTGTGAGTTTGTTCGGTGCATTAAAGAATGGTCGAAGGAAGAATGATCAAGGAAATGGGAGCCCGAATGGGATTCTGTGGATACTAAACACTTCCCTAATGCACCCATAGTGCTCTATGGAACCCAAATCTAAAATCCTACCTTTGTCGAAGAACTCCCTCTTCTTCTTGATGACCTTCCTAGTCAGGCTGTGGATGGTGTCGAGGAGTTTCTCCTGTTTCTTAGCGTAGTTGGTGAGGTTGAAGAGCAGGTCAGGCCTGAGCCAGATCTTCGTTTGGCGGATGTGCAGGATGTCGCACATCTTCATCACGGCCAGCGCGTAGTCGTAACCGCTCTGGTCTTGGGTCTTCTTCGACACGCCCATCGCGGTCTCCAGGAGGATCTCGACGGTCGCCTCGGACATGTAATCGTGGCAGTCGAACTCCTTGCCGAGTTCCTTCTTCAGTTTCTGGACGACCTGTTGGGAACGTTTAAACGGTTGGAGTATATGGAATAGAGAGAATGCAGGGAAGTGTGCGTGTGTTGATCGCTTGTTTTTGGGGTGGATGGCTGCAGATCAGTGAAATGTCTCTAAGGAAGGAAGTCGATGCAGTAAGGCATACATGTAAGGCACATAGACCTGAATCTTTTAGACACTTTTAAAGCAGATGTGTATGCTTCTGGGGAAGAACTTTTGGAGTATTGGATTGGTCTGTAGATTGATTTAAGAAAGTCAGCTGTGGCCCTTAGGTATTGGGACATCTGCACATCAACATAAGTTGCAATTAAGGGCTTCTGAAGCATTACTTTAGTTGCACTCTTTTGAGCACTTCTCGACAAGGCCCAGATATCTTGCTCCATCATCCCTCCTTCTATCTTACCTCTCTCGAGTTGGCGTTGAAGAGATCGATGAACGACTTGAGCACGTTGAGGTGGAAAGTAGGGGCGATCAGTTTCCTGTGCGCCCTCCATTTTTGCCCGGTCGAGATGAGGAGGCCGTCGCCGAGCCAGGGCTTGAAGAACTTGTACTCGGTCGCCTTGTCGATGTGCACGTGGCTGCTGAGGATGATCTCGACGTCCCTCGGGTCGACGAGGAAGATCAGCAGCTTGGGCCCTATCCACAGCTTGATGACGCCGGTGTACTCGAAGGACTTCTCGTAGACGCGCTTGAAGATGTCTGTAAGGAAGGAAGAGGAGTAAATTGGTTGCGTCTGGCGATTTTGCTCGGAGTATTTAAAACGCTTGTGTGGCGTGAGCGTCAAAGTGAATCTCCAGTTCTAATGGATAGTGTAATTTTAGTTGTCAGTCCCCTTGTGCTTCTTCCTTGGGCCATCCAGCCCTGTGCCGTCATTGAGACGTTTTATTTTTTCAATTTTGCTAGAAAACGTTTTTTTAAACTTTAAAGCCTGGAATGGCTGCAATATGGAAGAGCTTCAGATTGCCCATAAGCAAATAAGCTGGTTATGGATAGCAGGGACAGCATGCATGGGCGAATTTTTAGCGCCTGCAGCTAAAAGCTGATATATTTGTAGATCTTGCTTTCATTTACATTCTATCATTTGTACCAATGGTTATTAGGAACGTCAGAGTGTAGAAATGTTTGTTTGATCACTCTATACATAGATTAGCAGAGAGCATAGTATTATTCGTATCCAAAAAAGATTTCAAAAATATTTCTTTTGAACTCATGAACTTGTCACCTTTAAAAAATTTAAAAATGGCGAAATATGAGTAAGACAACTATATAGTTATCATAATGTGTAATTAATTCGTCGTAGTTTTGTGTTTAAATCTTAGAAAAACTGAGAATTTTGAAAAAATCCGCTAGAACTATCAAAAATAAACCAAAATTTTCCCCTTGCTCCCACAAAGTACGCCTCATCATCGTTGACTCACTTTCTGTTACGCTTTCCGACTGATTAACCTTGCGACAGGTTACGGACAAGGCGAGAAACCCGGGTTTTTGGCGAAATTTTCCAAAGAAACTGGTTTAGTTTTACAATGAAACATTTTTTAATATCATTTTCGTGTGTAAAAATAAGGTAAACCACCGTACAGAGCGCGTAAATACGTACATTACGCAACGTGGATCTAGCAATTGTCGATTGAGGTCGTAACATAATTTAAAGCCAACTAAAAAGGTAGTTGAAGAGCAGAACTGAAATAAAAACAAAACAACGTCGGAATCTGTTGTGTGATTTTTTTCGAAGGACGACTTGAATTAACCACAATTTGAACAAATTGGATCAAAAAAATTTCGAAAAATCCAAGGGTTCAATTGTTAAGGAAAGATTATTTGATGTATGACCTTTCTTTGTGTTAACAACAATTACAAGGTTAATAAATTGATCATTATTTATGTTCCATATCAACAGTCAGTTGTACCTTAACAATTTTCAGTCCAATGAAATTTGCTTGCTTCCAACAATTGTGCCTTGGTTCCATTAGAATTTCCAAGAGTGGAAATGAATTCAATGTGGAAAATTTATGAAGATGGAAACATGAGGATAAAATCTATAACATTTTCAACAAAAATTTCTAAGGAAAGATTTTTTCCTATACATACATATTCAAGTATGTATATGCTCTTACTTACCTGCAAGTAATGTACCAGATATCCAAGTTACAGAAAAATAAATAATAAAAAGGGTTTCTGAAAAGGGTTAGAAAATTTTCCCAAAATATAATTTGAGAAAGTCGTAAGGGATGAAAATCTCACCTGCGGACGAGCCGATGAATTCCAGAGCGTTCCCGAGAATCGGTAATCCGGGAGGTCCGGGAATCTTCTCGGCCAGGTCGAGCATGTGTTTCCTGGAGATCTTCCAGTAGGCGTACCACAAAATGGCCGCGGGGATCAGGAGGAAGTAGAAGACGCTCGAGGCGGACATGATGTTCCCCGTGGTGGACGTAATGTCCGGGGCGGCCGTAGTGGCGGACATCTTGGAAATGAAATAAGAATTATTTCCAAATGATTTTTAAAAGTCGAAATTTCCAAAATTTTATACATTTGTTGCGTTACCATTTTCATTGTGCCAATGCGGCACAATAAATTTTGCCCAATTTGACAATTAACTGACTAACTCTTCCATGTAATCCTTTTCCTTTAAATACGGCAGGAAATTTTTATTTCTTTACAAATTTTCGAGTCGATAAAATCCAAATTTACCATCTATTCCAAGTGTCTTTTGAAATATCTGAATATGCAGTTAAAACTTGACATATTTAGTTCAAAAACTTTCCTTTTATTTCAATCAGCTTTAAAATCATTTACAAGTTACCATTAGTTTACAATTTTGAGTTTTGACTACCCATCGTTTCTTCGTTTTCGTTAATAATAATGAAGTTAGTTCATTATAGGCAATAGAAGTAATGGAATAAAAATTTAAATTGAAACCTCTAAAGTTAAAAGAATATTGATATTAAATCAAGTCTAAAAGAACATTAATTTGTGTTAAATTTTCTAAAAGAATAAAATTTTGAATTCGAAATTAAAATTAAAAAAAAATTAATTAGAGCATTAACAGAACTTTACCCCAATTAAGCTCATCCCTTAATTCCAAATTAATTTATCACTTACTCACCTTAGTGGATTATTATTAATTTATCGAATCACTGCACCGAATGCGAGCGCGATCCCCTTACGCTCTCCTCTTATAATCCCCCCTTCTGCAACGTGAAAATTATTAATTTTGACGTAAAACCCGCAACAACCGCTATTGAAAACGTTATTTCCATAGGAACAATGGCAACGGGGGGTCAGGAGGGTTAGAAAAATTTCCAGTTTTTAAATTCGAATCGATTATTACATGAAATTTGTTGTAGTGGTGGCGGATGATTGGCGAGTTTCTGTCGGAATTTTATACGCTCGATGGCGTCTAATTGTTTCGAAAAAATAAAATCTGCCAGTATATTAAGTAGGTATAGGGCATAGGGTCATTGACAACGTTGACAAGCATTATATTATTGTTATGGGCATACTTAACAATGGTTAAAGATTTTTATTAACAACATTCAACGTTCCTACATTGTTTTTGTAGTCAAACAATCAATTTTAGAGCTTTAATAATAGTAACTGCTATAAGAATTTTTATTTATATTTCCAAAATTCTCCAAATAGTTTTGATTTAGTACGCCGTCATGTTCTGCTGCTTTAAACAAATGTTGTCAAAAAAAGCTGATTGAAAGTTAGTTTGACTACTGTTATGAAACCTTCAATTTTATCAGAAGTTTCCTTTTTTGTCAGTTGTAATTCAGTGAAGCTCAAGAATTGAAGTTGAAATCACCAGGAATTGTCAGTTGTCATGGAATGTTTAATGGAAATTTATGACAACTGTTCTGAAACCATTGACGTTTTGAAAAAAGTGTCAAAAAATGTTAATTCAGTTTTAATCCATTACGATGTCAAAAATTGAAAGTTACCAGAAATTTCCCAACGTTCAATTAACTTATTTTCAATTCTTTTTCAGTGTATCAGTTCAAGAACTCAAATTAAAGCTATCCTGAAACTTTAATGCATACTGAATTTGACAGGCTTTCATTGTTTTCACTTGTAATTCAGTATAAGTTCAAGTACTTAAATTAGGTTCAACCAAATCCCAACACTCAATGTGTATACGATGTTTAATTCATATGAAATTACAAAAGAAATCGCATAGTCACATTTTTATTATTAGAGGATACTAGGTGGCAATGTTTCAATAATACCACCAACCGAAAATGGAGGTTAATAACAATTACTCCTTAATTTTGTACCGAACATTGCAGGAAATAATAACGAATAATTATTGAATATTTCCGTTGCTTTTAATTCATTTTCGTAACCTTGTCCTCCAATTTAAATCGCCGGCATATTCCGATATTCTTTCGGGTTTAAGAGTCTTTGAAAGTTTTCCACAAAGAAAAAATACAAGAACGTTGATATAACAACAATAAAATCCACGATATGTTACAAACAGTCTAAAAAAACAAATGTTTATCAAGGAAAGTTTCATATTACGCTGGTTCTTTGACGTTTACTGAGAATAAAAAATGTAATTAATATTATAGCGTCCAGTCACGTCATTATAAACAATTCGGTGTTCTTTCGTACATAAGGTGGTATATATGATTGTTATTATTGTTAATACAATATGTTGATTATAAATTGCTTGAAATTAATTAACTGACGCGATTGATTGTAACTTTTGATTGTAATGATTGTAGAAGTGAGTTGATTCGTCTTTACGGCAATAGAAAATGTTTTACTCTTCATCAGACTTATGTGATGTGTAAATTTAATTTATCCTAAATTCTGGTTTTATTTACACGTTAATTTAACTAATTCACATTAGTTAAATTGCATAATTAGATGAATCTGTTTACTGTAGCTTCAATTAATTATTTTACTACAATTTATTACATCCACTACTTGTATTACTACATTACTACACTTGTAATTTATTTACCAATTTACACCAATTAATTACATGTAATTAAAATTCACTTATAGGTGTCAATTATGTTTTTTTACAAACAACTTTTTCCTTATTGAGTTAATTAGCTTAAATTGGATTTTGTTACTATGTTTCTGCATTAAATTCGGTTATAATGTGCTTCATTGAGTTTCAATGAATAAAGTACTTACCGAAGGTTCAATAAGCCGGTTTAGTACTGACGAGTTTCAATAACGTTGATGATAAAATCCGGGATAGAATAATTTCAATAACGCTGGGTTGTTTTCGCTACGTGTTGCGAAATGGAAAAATACAACCCTGAAGCATACCTTAGTTCATTAAAATTTCTTTACGGCCAAAATTAAAATCTGGCTTAATATTAAAGCGTCGCAATATCCAGATAAAAAATGATGGATTTTTGCTTAAAACATTTCTCGTGAACGTTCACTTGTCAGTTCAAAATTTCCGAAAAAAGACTTCCGAAACTCCTTCCGATTGTTTAGTACAGTTAAGTACAGTTTAGAGGTTCAAAAGTTTCAATTGACTACTTTTTGGAACATCTAAGACCCTTTTTAAGTACAGTTTAGAGGTTCAAAAGTTTCAATTTACTACTTTTTGGAACACCTAAGACCCTTTTTCATAACGAGGTTTCAGAAATTTGTAAAATACTGCTACAACTCCAAATTAGTTATAGGTGTCAATTAAAGTATACCTTATATATAATTACCTCCAAAAACTTTACTAATCTTTTTAATACATACATACTTAAACCCTACTGAAACTACATTTTCTACTTTGTACAGTTCACTAATTTTCCATACTCCACTCAAGACTTCTTTACTTTTTTAGATTTCCTCCTCGTAAGCCGCTTGAGCACCAAGATAATCAGATATAAAGCAGTCAATACGATCGCAGATACGAATAAGATTATATCTATCAAGAAGTACTTGTACCAAGGGATTTTGGTGCCTTTCACTCTCAGATGAGGAGCGCCTTGGTGCCTAATCACGTATTCCACCCAGAAATTGGCGACGTCCATGGGTTTCTGGGGCCTGTCGTGGAACATCCTCGAGCTCCTTTGGGCGTTCTCGCGATAACTGGAAGAAGAATGATATGTAAGTACTGAAATTGGCTGAAATTTGCATGTCCTACTTGAATTCTTCTTGGCCGAAAGAGCAAAGGTGTGGCAATAATTTAATAGTGATAGAAATAGTAAAAATTAAAGAGCCAAGACATGTGCTCCTTACACTCGTTTCTCTAATCAAAGATTTTTAATCTGCAATTTCTTCTGCGTGTATGTGGAATACCATTGGAAATTATTCGAAACTAAGCAAAGCTGTTATAAATTCAAGTACAAGAGCCTGTTTTTCTGAAGTTCTTTAAAGCATGCCAAGTCTTCTATTACATTTACATGGATATATGGAAAGTGAAGGTAGTTCCTCTTCACAACTTCGTCCAAAGAAGAACAACAATGGAGCTTCTTCGTCAGAACATTCCATATCCTCACCTGGAGTTCTGCAACAGGTCCTCCATAAGCGAAAAAACGTTCAAAGCTCCATTGGAAATTTTACGAAATCGAGGAGGGCTGTACAAGTTCAAGTACAAGAGCATTTTTTTCTGAAGCATGCCAAGTCTTCTGTTACCTTTACAGAAAGCAACAAGTGCGTTACTGCTTTTAGCAATTACTTACCTTCCAACCTACATAAATGTGCCTTTACCATTGGATCTCAAGGATTCAAGACCAAAGGCACATCATTATAAATTTTTGAGACACATGATTCCAAGCACTACTTATCATTGCATGCATGCATCAGTTCTCAGTATCAGTTAAGGTAATTCCTCTTCACAATTTCGTCCAAAGAACAACAATGGAGCTTCTTCTTCGTCAGAATATTCCGTATCCTCACCTGGAGTTCTGCAACAGTTCCTTCATAAGCGAGAACAGTTCCTCAGCGGAGAACTCCGAGTACGGCAACTTCAAGCCGTAACCGTTACTCACGGCTAACTGGGCGTTATAGTGTTGATCGGCGAAGAAAGGTATCATCAGCACAGGCACCCCGTGGTAAATGGTCTCGGTGAGGCTCAACAGGCCGGCGTGGGTAACGAACAGCTTTATCTTCGGGTGTGCTGTAATCAACCAGAAATACTGGTCAAATTAACGAAATTTGAGAACAGAGAGAGTGTAAGGAAAATCTTTCAAGAGTTAGCATTGATCAACCAATGGTGATTTCGTCATGATGAACCTCCTTACCCAATAGATCAGCCTGCGGCCACCACTTCCTCAAGTGGACATTCTTTGGCTTATCCGGCAGATCGCCTCCGTCCCATTTCACCAGCACGTCTTCCTCGAGCATCCCCAGCTTGGCGAAGATCGCCCGCTGCCTCTCCTGCGGCATCTCGTTGATCTTCAGGTTCGACCCGAACGACACGTAAACCACGCCACGCTCAGAACGGTCGAGGAGCTTCCGCAGCTCCTCCGGCAAGCTCTTGGGGGGCCGCACGTGGAAGCCCCCTATGGGCACGACGTTGGGGACGAGCGGCACCGACCGCCCGAAGCTCTCGTGCGTCGAGGTGAACAGCAGCGAGACGTTGTAGTAGAGCTCGCGGATGTCCGGGAACTCCGGGTCGCGGAAGTAGCGACGCATCGTCTCCCCGTGCCGAGGAAGGAAATAAAACTGGTCGAGGAGCTCCTGGGAGAGGTACAGGTAGCTGTTGGTCAGCCTTTGGAAGAACCCCATCTCGCTGGGGAAGGAGGAGACGAAGTGCGGCACGTACGAGTAAGGCTCGGGGTTGCCCATCATGGGGTTCGTGGCGGCGGAGGAACCGATCGCGCTGAATAAGACCAAGGGGCACTTGAAGTGGTGGGCGAATGCGAGGGAGCCGTCGTTGTAGAATTTCTCCAATATCACGAGGTCGAAGGACTCGTCGGAATTCAAGAGTTTTTGGACGTTCGGATGCTCAAAGACATCCCGTTCGAACCCCAGCATGTATAAATGGATGAGGAAGGGGTGCTTCGCCGTGTTCTCGTCGTTATGGTTCAAGAGGTCTAAGTTCTTCACTTCATCTGAATTAGAAAAATCGAAAATTATTTAACAGGGACTGGTAGATCATTGGATTTTCTTTGAACGATCGACACGTTCTAACATTTTCCCGACCATTGGAATTGCTACGAATTTCATAAGGACGATACGGATTGGTTTTTTTTAGTTCCAGAATTCATTTCAAATTCCAAAAAGACCCATGGACTTCCCATAAGGCCTATAAAATTTTAAAACCAAAAAAGTTTACGAAAAGCTTCAGCAGATATTTAGAATTTCCACATTCACTGGAAACTTTACAGATGCAGCATCTTTTTGACATATCTGTACCTTTTTAAACTCTTAAACAACCTGTGGAGTTCTGTTAACGAGTTTCCAATTCACTGGAAACTTCCAAAACACTATTGGAACAAGTTTTTGAAGATTCTAACTCCAAAAACGTCAATAAAGTTATTTTAAAGATTGACCAATTGTTATATCGACTCCACAAGAAGAAACTTACTGGAAACTTCGGAGGCGCGATTGGAGATGTAGTAAGCAAGCTTCCATTTCACTAGAAAACTCCACAACATGACCCAGGCAAATTTTTAAAGTTCCTAAGGCTCTATTAATTTTCTAGAAAGCTATGGAGATATCTTGGAACTATGGGGACCATATTTGGTACTTCATCATCAAATTAGACAAATCTGCAAGTCACTCAAGTACTTTTTCTGATATACTGTTTAAATAATATTTACAGAATTATTAACATAACACAGATTGATAAAGAGTTTCCAAGCTAAGTAAGATGATGTTTAATCGGTTATCAATTGCCAAAAGAATAATTTTAAATGTTTTCATTACGACTATTGAAATGTTTGATTACGCTACAGTCCAGAATATATTTAGATAAAAAATAAATAAGTACACCACTAAATATTTGGATTGACCATTTACAAACACATTTAAGAAGATACCTCATCACTGGCTATTGATGTAAATCAACCTTCAATTCAATGCCTTGAATGAATACCAAATTCAAAATAACTTTTTGGACATTGCTCTTACCAAAAAACTTTTCCCAAAACCCACTCAAATGGATAGTCCTGTAGGACCCATTCGTGGGAGGTTCCTCGTCGATGTGGGACGCAATCATAGTTATGTCATGTCCCTTCTCCGCCAATCCCTTCATGAGGGCATTACCGAGGATGTAATGGCTTCTCGCTGGGAAAGCGAAGATTCCCAGGATTTTGGCACATCTCGAGATATTTACGAGACAGACCAAAAATATCACTAAAACAAACAGTGTTTTATTATTAATCATCCTACGCACTAACGTTTGCCGCACTAGAAGGTCGATGTGAAAATAATGTTGCTTCAAGTATAAGGAGTGATTAAATTTTGATTGTAATCCCCGATGATGATAAGGTCGAGTAATTTAATGAGCTGTATTCTATCAGTCGTCTAACAGTGACGTGGGTAAATCATCTTTGTTTATGAGATAAATATAAAAAAATATATATTTATCTCATGGAAGATTTATTCTCCTATACTAGATATGGAAAGTAATACCGTAAATTATTTTACAATATCAATACATCTATCTAATTTTATATAATGCAGTGTTTTAATCCTACATGTTTCTTCATGTGCTGACGATAATGTCACGGATAAACCCAGAGGAAAATTAAGTATAAGTAACAGGTTCGTAAAATAAATCTTTGCCCAATTTTAGTCGGTTTTGCTGCCTTGGAGAAAGTGGGCGACTTAAAGCTATGTGATTTCAGTCTCCTTGTCAGCTGACTGTGTCAAAAAGACTTTAGACGTCTTAAAGGCAATTGCTTTTAGTCGAGTTGCCTACGTAACAGCACCATAAAGGCAATAAGGGAAAGCCCTAAAGTCGATTGAATTGTAATTGGGCCGAAAAGGCATTAATCAGATTAGATCTGGTTGTAGTCTCTGCCACCTTGACTGGATCAAATAGGCTATTTTACCCTCTTTGCCCTCTTGATAAGGAGGGTAATTGACTTCTTGAGTCAATTGTGGAAAGTCTTATTAAAATGATCTGATGTTAGTTAAGGCATTTTACCTTCTTTGCTTTATGATCAGGTGAAAGAAGCAATGATTAAGTCGTCTAATTGTAATCTCCTTGTCGCCTTTACCAGATCAAAAAGGGGATAATTAGTCGCCTTAATATCAATTGCTTTCAAAGGTTTTGCTGTGGTAAATTAAGTTCCTTCTTCGCCTCATACGACGAGTGTTATTGGCCAGATTGGAATTTGATTAAAACTTTCCATAGGCAATAGTAAACAAAAATTTGTTGTTTAGTATATACAACATATTAAAAAGTGGCTGTTCCTCCACTTAGAAGATACGTCAGCAACATAATTACTACCTTCCAGGTACCTGTTTCATTTTAATTTTATTTGTTTCAAAATGTGCAATTTACATTTTATTGACAGCTATTAATCATCGGATCACCTGTAATATCACCTATTAAACGTCACGTAAATTACAGTTTGGATCAATTCCAGCTACATAAAAATGTTAAGTTTATTTATCCACAAAGCTATGGTATTATGAACTAAGAGAAATTATAATTGAAGGCTCAAAATAACTAAAGCACAAAGCAGTTGTGTACTCCAAAAATTTTTCCCCGTCTTTTATCATAAGGAGTAAAATGGCGCCAATGACTCGCCTAAACCCACTCGACTTCGATTTTATTCCAGTGTCTCTAGCTCCCTCTGTAGGTGCTTTGAAGAAGCAATAGCAAATAAACGAATGAAACTATTATTCGATTTCGTCGAGACAAATCTAATCCATTAGCATTAACATTATGACACATAATTTCACGGTTTCACGACACAAATTTTTCCTATCAAACGCTTTGATTAACCGACTTTGATAAAACGTCTCGTACATCTTCTCAAAGCAAACGCACTTTAACAGTGCGTGCGTGAGTTTCTCGCTTATTACAATTCAGAATGCGATTAATCGCGTTTTTAGTTTCATCACTTGCACTGACTGTCCGAACTAACGATGGGTACCAGATCCTTGTTGTAGCTCCGATGCCAGGCAAAAGCCATCATATCCTAATGAGTTCTCTTGCCAAAGGGCTGGCAGAGGCGGGGAATGATGTTACCATCGTAGATCCCAACAAAGATAACTACGTGATGAAAAACAAGAACGGGAGTTATACTGAGATCCAACTTACTGAAATACAACACGCTGGGGTCTCCAAAGAGGCAGGAGGTAAGGGAAGAAGGATTCAGGGACAGTTAATAACAATCAATCAATCGTCATGGGAAATCGGTCGTATTGGAGTAATTCCATCAGCGTGTATTTTTATCGTTTCGACGTTATTATGTCATTTTTATTTGTACAATTTTTATCACCATCCCAGAAAGATTATCTATGGTTCATGTCTAAAATGTTACACTAAACTTGAGATGCTTACATGAAGCGTCTTTAAAACGTACAACGTTTGACACCCTTTAATAAGATGATTAAGTAACATTGTGTGATGTTCCTTGTTTAAATACAAGTAAATTGGATCAAGTTTTAAGCAGTAATGACTTCCTTGTCGTGTGTGTAAACATCAGAAATATGACCAAACTTGAAGCTTCAACATTTCAATCTTCATTTTAAAAATAACCTATTTCCTCTCTTTGCTTATGAATTCTGTCTCACCTACCGACAGCTTTACTACCATAATTTCTGTGTTCACAGGTAAAAACCTGAACTTCTTCGACTTCAACGAATTGAACCCTATCATGGGCAACGTGCTGACTGGAATGATCATGATGCATATCACTGAGCAATGTTTACAGCACCCGAACTTCCAGGCACTCCTCAAATCCGACACGAGGTTTGACGTCGTCATCGTCGAGTATTTCTTCAACGACGCCTTGAAGGGTATCGCCCATTACCTCGACGCGCCTTTGATAATGTTCTTCCCCATGCCTCCCGTCATGTGGACCAATTTGATCGTCGGGAATCCTTCCCCACCGTCCTACATTCCAGAAATGTGGACGACTTACAGCAGCGACATGACGTTCCTGGAAAGGGCAATGAACACCTTCACAAGGATAACAACTACCCTGCTTAACCATTTTTACTTAATACCCAAGCATAACGCTATTATGAAAAAGTACCTACCGAACGTTCCCGATCTGCACGTCATATACCACAACGTCTCCTTGATACTGGTCAATGCTCACGACAGCTTGAACCAAGCCGTTCCCTACGTCCCCAGCATGATCCAGATCGGGGGTTTCCACATTAGTCCTCCGAGGAAGCTGCCAGAGGACCTGCAGAAGCACATGGACGCTGCAAAGGACGGAGTCATCTACTTCAGCCTCGGCTCCAACATACAGCCATCGCAGATGCGCGAGGGGACCAAACAGGCGATCATCCAAACGCTCGCTAAATTTAAGAAGTACAAAGTGCTATGGAAGTGGGACGAGGATCTCGAGGGTTTACCGGAGAATTTCAAGCTGTCCAAGTGGTTCCCCCAGCAGGAAATTTTAGGTACGAAAGAGATTTTGGGGCACATTTCCAGCCCGTTCGCTGGACAATTTACCGAGCTGGTCAGTAGTTAGTAAGAGGGAGTCTTCGTTCAGCAAATGTTTCCCTTATTAATCGACTTTTATTTTTGTAGTTGGCGTTGACACACTCTTCTGTGAAAATGTGGTTCTCATTTGGTTCTGTAAATGTTATGGCAACAGATTGTTTTCTACGTGCTTTTCCAAAACGTTTCATCTGTTTCGTGCTTTCAGCAGCTTCATATAGGGACAGCCGTCAAGTACTAAGACAGCGCTTATTTTGTAGTTGAACTGTTACAAATGTCTTTATATGTATAATGCAATTCAGCCCGTTGAAGCAGAATTCCTCCATCAATTATATGTCTCTAGTACTAGATACTACTTACTAGATCAAGAGTGTTCTTTACCTCAGAGGTGAAGAATGAAACTGTTTTACTCTTATATTAATGATTGCTTTATGGTTCGGTAAAATGTATGAGTGTGTCTATACTTTTTTGATGATTTTTCCACAGAACGTTTAGGAGTTCGAACTAATGAAAATTTTGTTTCTTCCCCAGCTCACCCTAATATTAAACTTTTCATTACTCACGGAGGCCAGTCGAGCACGATGGAAAGCATTTACCATGGAGTTCCGATGCTAGCCATTCCGGTGTTCGCAGATCAGTATTCCAATGCGATACGTGCTGAGATCGGCGGTTATGGTTTAACCCTTAAATATGTCGATATCACAGAGAAGCTGCTAAATGAGAAGATCGAGGCCCTCTTAACAGATCCCAAGTGAGTTATAGCTGTGTAGGAAAATTTAGGAAGAACTGTAAGAGTTCTGAAATCACTGAAGGTTATGATGCAGAAGTACGTTTACCATTTTATTCGCAACAGAGAAACATAATTGAACATGCATTGTGGTAAGTACGTATTTCTGAAAGAAATTCCACTTGTAGTAACATTTTGGATGCAGTTTTGAGTCGATGCGACTCAACCACCAACTTCTGTCACACCAAATCGTCCCGTTTCTGTAGCAAATGGTACATATTCTTATAAAACCTGTTGTGCTAAAAATCTTATTCTATTCTGTTATATCTATTCTAATAACGCTCCTATAATATTAGGTATACGCAGAACGTTAAAATGCGTTCGACTTTCCTGCACGACAGGCCCGTGAAACCCTTAGATCTCGCCGTTTATTGGACGGAATTCGTAGCACGGTACAGGGGAGCGCCACACTTGAGGATAGCCGGGATAGATCTACCCTGGTACCAATACTTACTCCTAGACGTAGCAGTTTTCTACTTAGTGATAATCATGGCGATTACTTGGGGGATTCGTTTGTTGCTGAGGAGAGCGTGTTGTTCAAAACATAATCAGAAAATGAAAACGAATTAAAATGGTACCACAGGGTAAGTGCCCATGAGATCTGGTTTGGCATGAATGTGTAATGTAGGATTGACGACATGCTTACTATTTTGTATTTTTATTTATGAAGGTTGCATTAACGCATGGTATCGGCAATGCAGCTGGTAGCAGCCGATAAAATTGTTTTAAAACAATAAGGAAAAGCTGCAAATGACGTAATACTCATAAATAACATGACTGTTATTTGACTCTAAATAAATTTCTTTAATTTTTGTTTTCATTTACGTAATAAATTCGCCTGGTTGGCGCTTGTGACGTCATAGTGTGAGTTTTTTGGGACGCGTTTCAACACTAGCACATGGGATTTTGTTTGGAGCACTGCTAGAATACTGCTTGCAGAAAGAATTTTCAATGACATGTCAATGACTTAGCTCAACCAGTTCGTCTTCTGTTTTATTCTATATCTCTATGTGTAGCTCCCTCTGTAGGTGCTTGGAAGACGCATTAGTAAATAAATAAGTGAAAACCTCAATCCACTGCCTTAAGTGGTCAAGGCAAGCCGTTGGCTTAACAAATAATACACGTTATTTAACATGCCTCTGTACACAGTAATAATCCTATTCCTGTAGCTTCGACACACAAAATTTCACAATATCAACGAATATTTCCTATCTGACGCTCACCCGCACGTTACGAATCCTCTCCAACATTTAAATCCGCCTCTGATAAAACGCCTGATATACCTGCTCAAATCGCACGCTAGTTTGACAGTCTATGCGTAGTTTCTCGTCTATAACAATTCACAATGCGATTAATCTCGTTTCTAGTGTTATCACTTGCATTGATTATCCAAACTATCGATGGGTACAGGATCCTCGTAGTGGCTCCGATGCCAGCCAAGAGTCACCACATCCTGATGAGTTCCCTGGCGAGGGGACTGGCGGAGGCAGGGAACGACGTTACCATCGTGGATCCCATCGTAGATAATTACGTGGTTAAGAACAAGAAAGGGCGTTATACCGAGATCGAACTTACGGGGATCGCCACAGAGCAGAAAAGTATGAGGAGGAGTAATTTATGGAAGAATTGTAGTGAATATCAATTATCCAATTTTTAATCATAACTGGTGAAGCGTCGTAAAGATAATCACCTTTCAATGGTCCTCTTATCGTTACATCACTTTTATTTGTACAATTTTTGTCTGATTGAATTAGTAAGATGAGTTGCTTGTGGTTTGTCCATGTGTAAGATGTAGTCATGGTGGTGGTGGTCACATGGCAGACATTTTTTACTAATGATTGTTTATATTAAAATATTTAGCTGTTTAATTAAAACGTGTCATTCATTATACACGAAAACAGTACATATAGTCTATTCAGATATTCTCTGAAGAGTCGTAAACGTTGTTAAATTTCGAAACGTAATGTCAAATCTATGTTTGAACAATTTTCAACCCCATACCCCATTCTGCAACCATGCCTGATATAATCATTACAAATTTTTCATTTTGAAATGATTTATATTATTCAACTAATTTGAAATGAAACGCTCTTTTCGTAATTAATGAGGCGTTCGTTTTGCCCATGTGAATGTCACATCAATTTTAGCTCTGTCAAGATTATAATGAAAAACAACTCGTACGTATCTGATAGTTTAAATAAACTGTTGATAAGAAAATTGACAAATATATAGTAAGTAGTAAGTACCTCCATTCCTTTTTTAATGAGTATAATTCATTTAATAAATAAAATTCTGTCGGCACTATTCTATTTTTGTTCAACAAGATATAACGACCGTCAAACACATTAAATTGTTGCGTAAGTGACCAAATTTAAGTGTTGGATCAAGGCTGTTCGTCGCCGCTAATTATCAATGAAAACATTAGTCAGACGAGCAGATAATATTGTGTTCAAAATATAAGATCGTGTTAGATAATGAGATCCTGCTAATTTCTCACGTTAGAAATTGGGAGAAATTAGACAACAAATTCCTAATACTTATCACAAGCTACTCTATCACTTTATCTTTCCCGTCCCTTTAAACAATTCTAGATCCTGTCTGCTAATACTTACCATGGTTTACTTGTTCACAGAAGAGAAATTGAATTTCTTCGACTTCACCGAAATGAACCCCATCGTGGGCAACATTGTGACTGGGGTGTTCGCCTTGGAGAACACTGAGTCATTTTTCAAACACCAGAACGTCCAGACGTTGCTCAAATCCGGCGCTAAGTTCGACGTCGTCATCGTCGAGCAGTTCGTCAACGACGCCCTGAAGGGTATCGCTTATTACTTCGACGCGCCTCTGGTAATCTTTTCCACTATACCTCCCGGCATGTGGACGAACCCGATGGTCGGAAATCCTTCCCCACCGTCCTACATTCCAGAACTATGGACGACTTACAGCAGCGACATGACGTTCCTGGAAAGGGCCATGAACAGCTTCATAAGGATAACGGCCATTCTGCACAACTATCTATACATGTTACCCAAACACAACGCCATTATGAAGAAGTACCTGCCGAACGTTCCCGATCTGCACGTCATATACCACAACGTCTCCTTGATCCTGGTCAATGCTCACGACAGCTTAAACCAAGCCGTTCCCTACGTCCCCAGCATGATCCAGATCGGGGGTTTCCACGTTAGTCCCCCGAAGAAGCTGCCAGAGGACCTGCAGAAGTACATGGACGCTGCAAAGGACGGAGTCATCTACTTCAGCCTCGGCTCCAACATACAGCCATCTCAAATGCACGAGGAGACCAAACAGGCGATCATTCAGTCGCTCGCTAAGTTTAAGAAGTACAAAGTGCTATGGAAGTGGGACGAAGATCTCGAGGGTTTACCGGAAAATTTCAAGCTGTCCAAGTGGTTCCCCCAGCAGGAAATTTTAGGTAGGTTGGTACCTGATGCAATTGTTTTTTCTTTAAATATTCTACCCCCTGTACTATAGGAAAGTAAAGAACACTGATTTATTTTACAGTATCTAGTACCATGATTTTCAGATTTCATTTTGTCCCCCAGCTCATCCTAACATCAAACTCTTCATTACTCATGGAGGCCAGTTGAGCACGACGGAAACTATTTACCATGGAGTCCCGATTCTAGCCATTCCGGTGTTTGGAGATCAGCACTCCAACGCGATACGTGCTGAGATCGGTGGCTACGGTTTAGTCCTGAAATATGGTGATATCACTGAGGAGCTGCTAACTCAGAAAATCGAAACCCTCTTGACGGACCCCAAGTAAGTAATATTTGTTTACGCTTCACCTCGCGTCTAAGAAAAATTGAGAAGTGTAATTACCGAGTGTGTAATTCAACTCTAATTATACCGCTATATGATTACTCCTCCAGGTATATGCAGAACGTCAAAATGCGTTCGACTTTCCTACACGACAGACCTGTTAAACCCTTAGATCTCGCCGTTTATTGGACGGAATTCGTAGCACGGTACAAGGGAGCACCACATTTGAGGGTAGCCGGATTAGATCTACCTTGGTACCAATATTTACTTCTAGACGTAGCAGTTTTCTACGTAGTCCTAATCATAGCGATTACTTGGGGGACTTGTTTGTTACTAAGGAGAGTGTGTTGTTCCAAACGCAATCAGAAAGTGAAAACAAATTAATATGGTACCTCAGGGTAAGTGCACGTGGTCTCTTGTGTAATAAATGTGAATCTATCGTGGTTGGTATCATTAAATGTAATGTACAATGAAGGATGAGCATTTATATTAGGCAGGTACTTTTAACCAAACCGTATCACAAAGGTACCTGCTAGTAGTCAATAAAGTATATTGTTTAAAAACAGTGACGAGGCATACAAAGATGCATTACTTATAAGTACCATGACTGTTATTTAGTTTCAATTAAATTCCTTTCATTTAAGTTTTTATTTATGTATTAATGTTTCGCTGTTACAAGTATGGTATAAATTGCAAATTTCAAGCAATGAATCAATTTTAATTTGAAACGTCGACCATAAACATAAAGGTACCGACAGGAATTCATGGAACTTGCACCTGTATTCCCCCTGCATATTTCATCTAGACGTATTGGGCAGAAAGGACATGGGTGGTAGTAACTAGCCCAGCAAGAAAACGACCACTAGTGTTAAACATATCATTTTCCTCCACGAGTTTCACATTTATTTGAAGTCATAACATTATATTGACGAAAACATTCCTAATTATTGCTTCTTATAAAAAATATCCTTAACGTTCCAACATAATTATTACAATATAACATGTTTTAACAAATTTCACTGGATACAGTAAATAAAAAGAAAATTAATGACTAGTACGTCATAATCACAGTAAGCTGAGGAAGTGTCCTAATTCACTGGGTCAATAATATAAATTTCACCTTGTAAGTTCTGTGAAGTAATGTAATGTAACTGTCTTAATTTTTTCATAAGATACTTTATTACAACAGAAACTTGAACAGTGCCCTTGACGTCCTTAACAAGGGTTATTAGCCTAAGCACATATAATTCTTTAATGATTCTCAAAGTTTTGTCCATTAAGGTGAATTTAACATCAAGGATTTATATCAAACTTATTTCGCAACTGATACACAACCAACACTGTTTGAGAAGCTAAATAAGTTTGATGAGTAAATACACAAATTTTGAATATTTTGATGATGAGGAGGTCCTAATGAACCTGTACGTTGATAACCTCCCATGACATTTTTCCATTGTATATCCTTTGTACAATGTATACAAGTCAATATGCAATACGGTAGCTTGTCAATACCAAAGAGGCAAGTACTGCCTCTTCACAAATACTCAATTCCCTCCATCCTCCCTTGTGAACTGACAAAATTATTCATCTACACATAAGTATTAATGATAATGTCCCGTTCCCAATTTCATCCCTAACCCCATTTGTGTCCTAATTTACACCGCACTGACGTGCACGTGATTCAGGTCGTTACCGATGTCAATCAGCTCACCACCACCCGACAGCTCCATCGGTTGTTCTGCCTTGCTCTTGTGCTTCTTGCTCAACCCAGGGAGCTTCGGGAGGTGCTTCAAGGCGCTCGAGGTCTTCGACGAGGATTTATTCCTGTCGGTGTCTTGCTCTTGCTCTTCGGTTATGGAATTGAGCGCTGATTCCGGGTTCGTCGGTTGATTCGCATCCTGGATCGGGATATCGTCTGGAAAATTAACATGGATGATGTTAGCAGGTGAACTGTCGGATGGTGCGGGAAGAAGAAAATTTTGCACATCCAAAAAATAAAATATATGGAAAAAACCCTCACAGTAAAATGACGAGGAATATCAAAGATCCTGCTTGATTAAGATTTTTTCCTTCATTCAATTTTGGCAAAAGGATCAATTGATTAGAGCAATTGTAAGTTCACACTCTACATTCCAAATGGTCTGTTCCATAGCACAAGATCAATCAATCAACTGATCTTGTCTCATCGTTCCTCAGTGATACAAAATTAGTGAAGAAAAGACACGGCATTACACAGGAAAAATAATATTACAGAGATTAGTACACAGCAACCTAAAATAAACATGTCGAAAACAAGCTGTAAACTATTAAAAACGGAAAAGCACACAGAAACATAATGTGAAATATCCATTAAAAACAGGAGGTACCTTGTAAAATCGTATCTTGTGTATAATTCTCTTGTGAAATTACCTGGAAGTTTCTTCGTCCTAAACGACGCGTTAGTTATCATAGATTTCGAAATGCTCTGAGAATGTGACGGCCGTGGTGTCGCTGAGACTGTTGGCGAGTGCTGCAGCAAGTTCTTGATAGAATAAGCTGCGAGGAGGACATCTGAAAACATAAATCGCAGTTGTCAGCAGAAATTCAAGACATAAAGTATATAGTTCCTATACTTCCTACTCCTATCATAAATCTGTGATACCATCTGCCATAAATCAATGTTTTTCCCTCACCTGCAAACGATTCATGTAAGGCTCTCTGTGTGATATCATGTAAGGCCTGTAGAGCAACATTGGCACACCTTTCGGCCCCATGGTAAGTTATGTGCAGTAATTCTATGAGCAAAGGGTTCGACATAGGAATTCGAGGTAAGATCTCTTGCTGGACTGATATGTCGCTAGCGATGGAACTCCTATTGCTGTTAGGGGATGAGCTGAAGCCTTGTGTGACCAACCTAATCACAAAAATAAGTTCATTAAGTTATTTGAATCTAAACCTCCAATTTTCCAACATGCCTAGAGAAATTGCTTGGATCAGGTACAATTCAATCCTACAATGCCATACATAAGCACTAATATACTAATAAGCTGTGTGATAAGGTACTATGGAAGCTATCCATGGAATCATTAACTGATCATCACCTAAACTCCATCTGCTTAATATTGTCCGCTTCTCACCTAGAGATTCCCTTGCAGGTCTGCTCGATCCCAGGCGTCATGACCTTCGCTAGTTGCTGATTGTACAGGAACACGAGAGCTGTGGCGACCCTCTGCCTGTTCTGCGCGTTCAGGCACTCCACTTGCGGCAGCGGGCCCCAACTGACCAGTTTGGTGTTGCACTCCTCCCACCTCCGCAGGGAGGTCTCCGCGGCGACGAACGACGGCTCAATGTTGTTGGAGTCGTGGTAGATCGAGGAGACGGCCAGTGAGGGGATGCGGAACGATAAAGTACGAGGCTGACCCTTTACGTCTATTACCTATAAGACGAGAGTAATGCTACGAATGAATTTCAAAGACGACTAGGTGAAAGTCACTGTTTAGTAGTGAAATATGTCTAAAAATTATGTGAAACCAATGAAGTTATATTCAGGAAAGTTCTATGCACTGTCTAGATATTAATCATTAAGAACATCACTACTTACTTCCAGGTTGTACAGGCTCACGAGTAAAGTTTGCACTGCTGAATAAGATTTATCAGATAAATGAAGGAATACAAGTGTAGGGATGAACTGTATCGTGAATAACTTCAGGTGGCTCTCTCCAGATCGGTAGAAGTTCAAAAGTTGCTGGCAAATACCATCTATGAGCTAGAACGAGTAACGATATAGATTTATGGTATTGCAAGGAGAAGAGATGTCCTGAACTTGGGTCAAGTTTCAAGCCACTCTTCCACAGGTAAGTTTTAATAGTACCTTGGAGATACAGTGTTAAATTGTCTTTGTAATCCTTTTAGATTTGAATCTATTGCTTGACTTTCTGCTACTTACGCTATCATTCTTGTATTTCTGTGGTTCGGAAAGGATTTCGTATATCGCTACCATGATTTCGTGGTTATTCTCTTGCACCAGTGAGAATTCATGTAAGTCACTTTCGGTTAACGCTTCAAACTCGTCCAGCCAGTCAATAACTAGTGCATCTGCCATTTTTCAAGAAATATAATACAGAAAATCCACTACAACTGATGAACTAAAACCTAAAATTGTTACTTAATGACATTTATTGAGTTGATTTAATTGTACGCGTGAGCAGGCTGCTAACTCCACTGTAGGTTGACCTTAAACTACGTGTACTGCAAATTATTTATTAGAAGCACTTTTGTTTAATGATAAAAGCAACAAAATTACAAAAACTAGCAAGTAACTTTGACGTGCAAGTCAAATCATGACACAAGTGGTGTCAAATCAAAACGATAGGTAAACATTTTGATATCATAATAGCCCTCTAGCATCAAATAGACGCAACTTCACTACCATAAGTAAAAATAGAAGCCTGCATTTTCAATTATCTGTAAGTAATTGGTAATTCCCCGGATTGGACTTAGTTCATGTGTGTATACCAACTGTACCATCTTGCCATTAATTTGCTGGCATGAATGTCGGGTTAATATAATAAGGAATAGTAGCTAATACTTATTTCTCTTATTGCTTTAATTACTGTATTGAATTGACTCAATGGTATATACACATTGAACTCTTTGCCGACATTTCTACGTTTCTGAAATGAATGTTTAACGTTCTTCTGCCCGATTTTGTCGGTACCTGTCCCTGGGCGTCCTGAGAAGGCGTAGGGCGCGACGCTGCCCCCGGGCGCGAAGAAAAAGAACTCCCCCCCCCGGCGGGCACCTCACCAGGCAACGCCGCTCCCCCCCGTTCTTCACCCTCGAGCAGTCGAACGTTCATTGATCGACCCCTCTCCGCACCGCGCGCCGCTGGACGTTCTTTCTACCGTTTCGGCTGCCCCCTCCCACGAGACTCTCCTCGGTCTCCCCCCACATTTCGCCCGGCAGTCGAAGAGTTGAGCTCCGCGTAGTAGGCACGGCTGGGGTAGATTCCTACGCCAGAGACACAATAAACAGTATATTGTACATGTAAACGCAGAGTTGAGACTTGAGAGTAGTGCTTTTCGACGCGACACGCGTGTTGGTAATGATGGCGGAGTAAAAAGGAACGTGTGTTGAAAGAGAAGAGAAAGAGTCCGGGAGCGTGCGTCGTCGTCGTCGCCGCCGCCGATACTTCTCTCCCGATCTTCCCTCTCGCCACCTCATTCTTCCTTTTCTTTTCGTGAAGCGTGTAGAGGAAATCAAGCAAGCTGTGGGGTGCCGGCGCCTTTTTCCTTCCTCCTCAGGGAATGTACTATCCGGTAAGTTCGAACGATTCAATCAACCGACCCAACGTGTTCCCGTCCAATGGAGAACTATTTGTTTATACTCGTATCTCTCTCCATCTCTCTTGTACGTCCTGAGAGATGGAAGCATCTCTTGTTGTTTCTCGCTTTTTTCGTCACGCATAAGCGCTGCCGCTTGCGCTGCACAGATGTGTAACATGTTTACGGGCCACCGGGAGGAGCGGCAGGGACGTGCGCCTCCGAGGCCCGAGGGGGCTGCGTCGTACGCGCGAAAATCGGACTCCGTATACGGGGTGTCGGGTAAAATAGACGCGAACGCTTCAAACAAACGGGGGACTTGAGGCCCCCGAATTAGAAATGGCAATGTCGAAATTAAATTGCGATATATCGAATGCAGAGTTTCAAAACATCGATAATGCCAAGTATCGGTATCTTCAAAAGTACTAAATTATTTGTATATATATTTATTGGAAATAGCTTTTGGTCAGTTGCTAAGATTTTTAGCATTGTTACTTATCTTTAAGAAATTCTTGCTGATTGTGAAAAGCCTCAGAACAAGGGGCGAAATGCCGACTTATCTGTTGGTAAAGATATTATGAAGAGGGCTGTTTGGATTTGATTTTCCTAATTGTGCATGTTTATCTTGCTGCCCTAAGAACCCTCCATGTCAATTGGAGCATATTTAATGAATCGAGATGTGCCAAAATTAATTCATGCAAGCATTGGTTTTGGCTGGTGTTTGTTGAACACGTTTTTGTAATGTAAATGATAATTGCCTCGCCGATATGATTAATTAATTTATTTTTTGCGGTCGTTATTGATTATATATTCACATAAACAAATAATTAAATTGTGTTTGCTTCGAGCTTTATCAATACTGGTACAGAAATTTTTCAAAATGTCTACTATTACGACTTTTTTTAAAAGGAACTCTACTTTCTAGGAAAGGAGTAGTAGTGACAAATCTTAGGTTAGACATACATGAAACCCCCCCCCCCCAAAAGAAATTTTTCAACCTGTTCATTTCCCCAAATGTCAAGACACATTTGTACTGATCAGTTAAACTCTTAAACACATGTAGACAAAAAATATTCATACCTGGCCAGGCTTTCAATAATCATCACTGCACTTTTATTTAGGGGCTCCTCCTCTTCACTCGAAGCCACTCTATACAGGGAGTTGTTTTGCCACTGCGACAGGTTTCCTGCGGAACACTAGAGTACACTTACAGATGTACACAAATCTCCTTTACCGAAATCTCCTACTTCTCAACAGCTCTTACTTAGTGCTAACATCGAAAATAAATTCCCGCACTAACATCAGTCTAGTAACTTTCGCATTCAGTGCAATGGTCAATTCCCTTTTGACTCCAACAGCACCTGTCTTTTGCTTACATTGTATCATGTCATTTCCTGTCAACGATCGTAAAAATCCCATTGTATTCTGGAGCCAGAATTTCCTCCGGTCGATTTCAGCTTTACCTGGTATCCCTTAGGTTTCAAAGTTTTAGGATTGGCGGGTCGTATATCAAACTATCCGTGGTTCAAATTTGGCGTTGATTGATTAAGCCGATGGGGAGTTATTAACAAATTTACATAATTACCAACGTAAAGGGAGAGCGCCACACTGACGCCATTAAAATTAAGGTGCGTGAGATTTTTTAATTTCGCACGAACCTAAAAATCGTAACATAACACTACTTGGGTAAAAAATGTGAATGATTTCATTATGGTGAAAACAGAAGACTGAAAGAAATTGGCTTGGGGAGTAAATGTGAATAGGAGTTGCTGATTAGTCATGACATGCATTCTCCAACCCTCTTGTCTTTCGTCTAAGAGAATTAAATAGACAGAATACACAACAGTTGTAACAGTCACTTGTGGAAGTCCTTATGTATTTTTTCCACACTAAATTACCTTCCTAATTTTATCTGATGTAATTCCTCGGCCGGAAGTTTATATTAAATCTCTTTTCCTTTACCGCGATTTCGTGTCGTCGTATCAGCCCCCGTATCAACCCCTTCGGCTGTATCGGCGAATAGTCCAAGTCACGTTAGAGGGCGAAAACCTTTTTTAGAACAGGATTCGATGGTTTCAGATCAATTTTCCAAAAAAGCACACGCGTACCACGTCAGAATTTATTCGTTTACGCCACATTAGATTGGTCGGAATTGACCGTGTCTTACACGAATCTCATAAGGGCGTGTAACACGCACTGCTATAAAAATAGTAGCGTGGTGTTTATTGGATAATATACAGTGTGTTCTGGGGGAATGTCCGGGAGGTGTAAATGCGCTCTGCAGCGGGATCAGATTGCGAGATTTGCACCAGATTCTTTGACATTATTTCAAAGAAAGTTAAGAGATTCGTCTTTCAAATTTTCAAAAATGGTAGTCGGTGGTATCTGCATTAATAATTCAAAACTCTCCCCTCACTTTCAAATAGAGAATACGAGAGGGCGCAATTTCCCCCAAAAAACCTCTGATGACAATCATAATGCATAAGGCGTGTACTACGTCTACGGAGATTTGTCTATATACATCGTCCACATACCTCGCATATATAATTCGTACACATATTTCCTTGGTATACTACGTACATATAGCTCGAACACACACCTCGTACACATACTGTATGTTACACTGTTAGTCCATCGGGCGTGCCACTTATGGAAGAAAACTGATTGATTAAGGGAGTACTATGTTATACTTATTTAATGTGATTTGCTAACAAAAGATATTCAATCTTGCAAGTTGTTAATGTTTAGACATACACTTTCCTGCCCGGCAGGTGACATACTATCAACTGATAAAGTTGCGGTAGCCATTTCCCGAACGTCCTATAAATACATAAGAATGTTTATATTCCCATAATAATGTTTACGCATTTTCGAGGAAAAAAGTTCGATTCCGTTGAGCGAGAAAAAGTACGTCATTATCATTAATGTCTCTACACTTTCATAATTCCTTAAAATGTGTACAATAAATTAAAGGTGAAAAACCAGGAAATTTAATGAAAATTAATTTTGAAGCACCACGTCTGATCCTCGGGCGTGGATTGTCCAGTTTATTAAAGACGGGTTGCTTTCAAGAGAAAAAAATAGAATAAGGCTTAGGATATAAAAAACATTCCAAAATATATTTTATTAAACTTGTCAAATTGTCAATTATTAAATTAGAGAGTGAAAATTGGAGATGGGGTGAAAATACGCCCTTCTCAGTTTTTTAATATATCTCAAATGTGAAGCAAAGTTTTGATGCACTTTATATGAAACTTTTTTTCCTTAAAATTGAAGTGAAGCAAAGCATTGTTAAACAAGCTTGCAGATGACAGGCCTTTTGGCAGATAAGTCACGCCTTTGAATTCTAGTTCGGTAATTGGTGGTGTGCTGAAGTAAAAGTACTTTAAAAGTAAATTTCTTCACTTCCATGCATTTCAAGAGGTAATCAGAAAACGCTCCTTCCACGCTCTAATTAGGGATGGATTGGATGTTATTCTAACTCAGTAACTACCTTATCTAAATAGATATGTAATCATGATTCATATATTTAGCAGATTTTTTTGCCTGTGCCTTTGTTCGTGCTGATCTCCACAATGTTTCAACCAATTTAAATGCTGCTTCAGTGATAGACAGCATAATTTCATTAGGGCATTTATTTATCCCTTGTTTACATGATGAAAACTTATTGTAAATTATCAATGCTTCACGAAAACTTGCCAGGTACCATTTTTTACGGGAGAAATTCTCGTTAAATTTGGAAAACTAAAACAATGAATTACAACTTTCATAGCAAAACTTTTCCTATGTCCAACTTTTATTACACTTTTATGTTTATGCAGGATTTTTGAGGCTTTGCCAAAGAACCGACTCGCTTACCCTTATCGGCTGCCTTCGCTTTCCCCGTCAGAAAATGGATATTTGTTCAATTAGAAATTTTCCCGCTCGTTTGATATTTACGAGGACGATTTTTTAGTGCCAAATGAATCGCTGAAGCGTCGCCAATTTTCATCATTCTGTCGCCTTACATTAAATATCTGTAAATATTGGAATTTGCTGGCACCTCCAGCGTTCACACCAATTACACTTCGAAATGGAACAATTTGTTATTACGGGAATATTTTAAGAATGGATTTCGTAAGAATTACTGGAGTTCTGGAATTGATTTGGACTGAGTGTCTTCTTGGAACCTGAGAGCCAGCATTACGATTCTTTTTCCAAAACCATACGTTAGCTGTACGGAGTTACACATGATTTCTTGAAGTAAAACTTACATAGTATTGGAATTTCGTTGCAAAATCAACAGCCTAATGTACCTGATGCAAATCTGGAAAATCATCATTCCATTGTTTTCTCAGTGCAACACAAATGCACTAATGTTTGTCCAAGTGTGCCTATTGATGAGTCTTGATGAGTGTCCTGGTATATTTTAGAACATTTTATAAAAACATTGGGAATGATTAGAAAATACTTCATACCCAAAAAAAAAACAATATTAAATCGTCCTGTACATAAGTACCTGCGTTTAAAAATGCTATTGCTGTCGTTTAAATGCATAGGCCACCGAGATCGCTCGAGTCGTAAATCGCAGTTATTGTTTGGTCAGGTATACCTGCGCAAACCGAAGGTGTAGTACGCTTTACGTTCCAATCGTACCTACATTTGATCGAATCGTCCCCTCGGGCAATTTCTTAACAATTTTATCGTACGACTCTCGTCTCCTTCCCTTTGTTCCGCGGCATAACTCATTAATAATTCCAGTCCGCTCTGCTAAGTATGCATACATATTTAACGTTAACAATGGCTGTAACATCCGTTCCCGCACGCACTTACTTCGTATTCAATCCGAGATTTTTCCTGTAGAAACTCGACGATGGAAACATTAAACAAATCCCACACGAAACACAAAATATTTTCGGCCATATTAACGTTAACTTTTCGCCGCCCTGTTAAATTCGTTCTGTTTTCATGGTCGTTCTTAACGAGCTCGTCTGGTTATTTTGCTTTGAAGAAAGCGTGACTGATCCCTGATTATAATGCGAAATGATCGTTAGGAATCCTTCTGCGATTGCTGTTACTTAAGTTAATTACGACATCAAATTGCTTAATGGCGTATCGGATAATTAGAAGTACAAAACGTTGCGAGATAACAAGGGAGTTTTCATTATGTAAACTCACATAACCTCAAAAGAAGAACCAAAAGTTTCTCATACTCTTTTTCATCTTGTACGGTTTTGCTACACGGCGTTTTAATCGGGGACTTTTATATGGAATTATCGATACATCCCCCATCTTCACCGACTAGACCTTTCATTTCCCTTTGTGATAAGCTCAGAGGGAATAAATCTTGATTCCCCCGATCCGATTCGCTTTCACATGATCACGGGTAATTGATCCCTTAGGTTCTCTTTTCGTCAAGAGATTTTCTGTGCTTTCCCAGCTTCTTTTTCGTAGCAAGTCCTGGATTTTCTTTCATCTACGAGGATGGTTTCCTTAACGATTAACCGTCTTGTGCTATTTCAATTTTATTTTTATCCAAAATTTATAGCTTTCGACGTGTTGAGAACATTCTCCGTGCATGAATAATATAATTGAATGTAATGTTTTTATCTGTGATAGTGCCAATGATAGGGCTATCCTGCTACATATCCTTACGATCCAATGGGATGTTCTTGGCTGAGAATTGATACTTTTGTTTTAGTTCTTAAGAGAAAATGTATAGGGGAAAGTGGGGCAAGTGTGACGATGACGGTGTAACACGTCCGACTTGCCTTTTCCGTTTTTGAGCAATTATTTCCTCCGCTGTACCTCAGAAATCCCTGACTCATCTGTATCAAAAATTTTAGGGGGGTTATACGCACGTATATCAACAGTTAACCACTAATAATTAGTGGTGGGAAAGTCTTACTTTTCAATTTTACTTTGTATGATAAAATATTGAATTTTATTCAATGTCGAAAGCAATGCACTTGCAGGGCTCGAGAATACCTTCAAAATGGGCTGTGTTAAAAGTCATTTAGTTAATTTGTTGCTGAGATATTGGCAAAACAACCCCTAAAATGTATCGGCCTTTTAATGTATAATAACTTTTAAAAAACGCGCATGATTTAGGTACATTTTATTCTTCTATGCTTAAATGACCTGATTAGTTCCATGGATTCTTTCCAAAAATCAGTTTTGGTATGAAAGCGACATGCATACATCGTTAATGTTCGTATGTTGCTGCCAGGAGGCGATTGTCCATTGAATAGCGGGAAATTTAAACTGTACGCTTGTCCTGTTGTCCACTCTTGCCCCACTTTCCCCTAACGGATTTGAAGCATTTATAGAAATATGTACAAGACACACCAACGAATCAATATCGATTTGAAATATACGATTTAGTTTTGCTGGCTCGGTCTGAGGACGTGGAGTCTACACCACTTAAATTCCTAACGTGAGTTCAAGAACATCGGCGTAATTATTTCTTGATTTGCCTCCTCTCGCTTTGTATTTCGAAATTGTAGCCGGCAACCCG
This sequence comes from Cryptocephalus primarius, assembly GCA_963576515.1. Lineage (NCBI taxonomy): Eukaryota > Metazoa > Arthropoda > Insecta > Coleoptera > Chrysomelidae > Cryptocephalus > Cryptocephalus primarius. Next base: position 1,069,919 of record OY754945.1, on the reverse strand, counting down.
AAAATTAGGCTTCAATCGACCGGAATTCCAACGGAGGTACCAAATAGTTACGATTCCTCTTTGTCCTCTCTACGAAAAAGAAATGCATCATCCGCGGTTTCTCGCTCCTTTTGTCCACAAGAGTTTAAAATGATCTCGTTCCACGTGACGTCAGCCGTGTAACTCGTCTGTTGTTTTCATTAAATGACATCTGCTCGGCTTATGTATGTATACAGATGATACCAATAGAGTTAATTGTCTTTAATGGATTTTAATTGGGTAAACGCAACACATTTTTTCTTTTAAATTAATCCATGGCGGGAACGGCCTCCCGACAGGAAACCGAGGGGTTTCAGTGTGGAAGTATCGTAGGAAAGTGTAGATTTTTAAAGAAATTTTTCCACCAAAAGCTGCAGTAGAAGCAGTTTAAAGTTTGAAGCACCATAGGAAAAGTAGAGGGAAAATGTGCACCATTTCTTGGCAAATTGAATTTCCACCTTTGTGCTGACATATGCCTTGGAAATCGATGGTATAAAAGATAACAGTTTCGTTTTTTATACACGACGATCCATCAGCGTACCTTTTTTAAAGTTGCTCGACAGGTTTTCCGTCTGAATAAAACTCATAATAGTCTCACAGCGCCGGTTAATTTATTACAAATTTATATACCATGTGTCCCGTTTTAACTATAAGATGAAAGTTGATTTTAAGGGGGTCATAAGTTGATAATACTGTTGGTTCGAGTAAAATTAAAGTTTTAAGCTGCTAAAGCTTCAAAGGAAAATGTCCTGTGCGTATGTCGCGGGGGTTAAATAAAGCGGTCGTATTTCTGTTAGGTGCAGATTTAAGATTAGACATCGGTCTCAGATGTGAATCTGTCGGCCTCGGAGGCTTTTCCTAAAATAACCATGGAAATGCGAATCGAGCGTCGAGTCGTTACTTTCTTTACTCTTTTCTTTCCTCAGAATACCGAGAGGTCTTTGCCTCGGCAAATACGCGCCCTTGAAATTAAAAATATATTCCCAGTTGTGTATTTTGTGAACGCATTTACGGTCTTTTCCTTTGTCTCATGGATTTTTCTCTTGGGGCTTCTCAAACCTTATTACAAAGTTTTCCAGATAATAGATGAATAATTGATGTAATGAACAGTTACAAGGGCGGCAAGGGCCTATAACAAGATTGGGAAACAAAAAAAGGTATTTAATTAGACTTTCACTTCTTTCCAAATGTATTTACCAAATATCACTTCTGGCATTGTTTCAAAATAGTGGGTATAGAAAGTAACAGCATCTACCCACGTCCCCCACCTAGTAATTGTTATATTCATATGTGGAAACACACGATCGTTGTTTTTAGGCTAGTTCCATTGTACAACCTTTCTGTTGTTATAGATGGGTAATCTCAGTTTCGTTGTGAATTTATTCAGCTTCTGTCCCTTTCGAGATTGTGCGTTCTTATAAAATCTGGGAAGGGCGTTCCATAATTCCGTGAGTTGTATCGTGATCTTATATTACTTGTATACAACGTATGACAGTTTTGACAAGAAGCTGGAGAATCAAATTTTCTCTGATCTTTCCTTAACAATACCTTCATACCTACTCATTTTTGGTCCCGAGAAGCGATCAGTTGCAGTTCGTGACCGTCAGAAGCGGTTCGTTCGCTCATTATGGACCATCTCGTATAGCCGAAATGGCTAACCGCATCCGTAAGTCATAAATCATCGACCCATCGGTCTAGACCAACGTTAATGAAGCGATAAGTGTAACGAAGAAGTTCGACGTTTGAATTTTTAATTCTGAACGACTTTTCTTAACGGAATTTAGCCTTGCATGGATGATTCGTCTCATATTTGTCAGAAGTCCAGGGCTAAATTTCAGAAAGAAAATATTAACTGCTTATTCATCGGTTGTATTCGAAAGTTAGATATATATTACTTATTGCTGTAATGATACCTAGGTGAAATAAATAATTGTGTGAAAAGAACCTGGCTCTATACACAAAAAACAGTCATTGCGCATAAGAAACGTACTTTACTGCGCAGAAGATTGCCTTAGATCTCTGCGTCCACGAGTTGTCAATGGGCTTCATGGAACGGCGCGTTGTGTCATTTATTCGCAGATCATTTATGGTTAAATTTACACAGGTATGCGCAAAACCGAAACGAACTATCCCGCGCAGCAGCCGACGAATCCTCGAGACTTGCGCCATCCTTTCGAAATCTGATCGTTTCCTTTTCCATTGTTGCAGCACATGATGCAGACGGCGGGCATGGCAGCGAGCCCGTTCGGCAGCACCGCCGCGGCGGCCGCCGCAGCCGCTGCCGCCCCCGCCGCCGCGGCCGGCTTCCCGCCGACGCAGAACGGCGAGGTGAAGCAGGTCGCCGCGACGGAGGACAAGTCGGGGGTGGCGCTGCTGCCCCCGCCCGCGGGGGCGACCGGCGCGGGCCCGCCGCCCTTCAGCCCGCCACCGCCCGCGCAGCAGCCGAACGTCGTCGGGGGCGGCGGCGACGCGCAGCCGCCCGTGCCGCCCGTCAGCATAGCGGCCGCATGCGGGCAGGTGCTCGGCGGGCAGCAGCAGCAGACCCAATTCAAACTCGACTCGGTTAGTATGCTTGTAAGTTACGACGTTTTCGTATCCGTCCATACTCAATTTAAGTGCGCAAAGTGCGTAGCAAAAAATTCTCAGTAATGTGTGAATTAGGCCTAACGATTTTTGACATCTTAAATTGAGTTTGGAAGGAGTACCTCACGTGGAATTTTATGTAAAACATTTCGACTTTTGATGTTGAACTTGTTTCTTTAGGATATCTACATATTATTGTTATTTTAATGTATTATCCTGTGTATCGCATGTTGAGGGTAATTATATCGATGGATGGAAGTTGTTTGGTTATAATTGCTCTAATTATAGATCACGTTTACTCGTAGTTTTACGTTGAGTCTGCCAACAATACTCTGCATATCCAAACATTAATTGAAACGTACATACACGATTATATGCGTCATTACTGCAATGTAAGATGGATACAAAGTCATTTGAACACTCTAAGGGCGGTGTTCATGTTTTTGAAAGAGAAAGAAACGCACAACGACAATGGTTGGTTCCATACAAGTTTGATGAAGTGCTTTATGTAACAAAGTTGTATAGAAACGCTCAAAACAAACGTATTGCAGCAATTCTCCTAATTGCATTCATGTTAGCACCTCAGTTGGGTAGGAACGCACTTCGTATTAAGACGTAAAGTATTCTGGTTAGCAGATTTTGTGTTCAACAACGTCTTTTGTGTCGAACAAAGACGTCATCATATGTGACTACAGAAAATGCGATTAGCTTATGAACAGGCGATGTTTAAAATAATGGAAGCGTTAAAACTGTAACAACAGATCAGAAACACGACATAAAAATTCAGCCTGGAAGCTTGGGAAACGATTAAAGTTCGTCGGACAAAAATAGACAAACATCCCATAAAATCCCAACATCAACACAACGGACAAGACATTAAAAGCACAAGGAGTGAGCACACAAGACGTCATTTGTATAAACGAAATTCAAATAGCAATTCGCTTGTAACGCGTAGGAGAAACTTTGAAAAACTACTGAAAAGTTGATTTCCAATTTTTCATTCACCGATAATTTACTAAATTGGCCCCTTTGCTCTTCCAGGAACAGGAAAATTCGACTGCTGCGCCAGCGACTTCGGAAGCTGGGGACACGGCAAATCCTTCCACGACGGCAGCTACGGAAGCCACGAAGAACCAACCGAAGAGGTTGCACGTATCGAACATTCCATTCAGGTTTAGAGATCCGGACCTTAGAGCAATGTTTGGCGTAAGTACTCTTGTGTGAAGCTTAGAGCGGACCAATGGGAACAGTACCATTAGTTGCATATCCATAGATAGATCGATTAATTTTGACGTTGGTGCCTTCGAAATGTCATCGAAAATGATTGGAAAAGGTGTGCTTAACTCGTCGTTGAGTAAAGTTTAAGAAATCGTTGAAATTTCCATTTTTTCTGTCCGATTTATGTAAAATAACTCAAATATTCAAAATTTCTTTTCGAGTACTGCCCTTTTTTTTGCTTCCCAGAACTATTTCGTATGGAACTGGAATTTGCACAATAATTTTGCATTCCCGGTTACAATAAATTAATGAATTTTTTCAAAATTGTGTAGGGTTTGGGGTGAAGACTGGATCGACTTTCACCCTTGAAGCTTTGTCTGTTTAATCGACATTGGCTACCATAATCCTTATTTGGTGGGTAACCGTGATCATTTAAAGCTTGTTGTTTTGCTAATGATGTAATGGTAGAACTCTTTTGGTTGCTGTCACTGCTTTCTTTTTGGCGCCAAAACCGCAGAGTTTTGAATGAACCCAACCGCGAAATGTTAAACGTTTCAATGAATCGTATCGTACAGGAATGGTTCCAGGACCGAAAATATATACACAAAGGATGAAGTAGAAAAACCGATCAGTTTTGGCACGGCGTCAAACAACATTATTCTCTCATTATTATTGCTTTAAAAATAGATTGAGAGGATTCTAATACCTATATATTCATACAATATATACAGCGTTGACCTTTTGACACACAAAGTTACACCGCACAGGGAGTCGATACTGGTGTGTATTTGTGTGTTTCTCTATTATACCTGTGGTTAATGTGTCTTGACATTGTACAGGCTATCATTTTGTGCATCATTGGTTCCAACATATTTCAAATTGAAAGACGTCCATTGTGATCCCATAAGTGGATGAAGATAAGCCAATGAGAAATACCGAACGAGTGGGTAGGCTTAGTAAAGGGCATGTTTGGGACAAAACTTATTTTGTAAGAGCTGAATTTCAAAATTTCCATAACTAACGATGGAAAAACCCTTGAAAAGCCACTTGAGAATAAAAATCGCAATGAACACCCAGTTGAGTATTCGTGTATTTGATGCAATCTAAATAAATGTGGTCTTTTATAAAGAAATGTGGGAAAGACCCCGCGGGAATTTATGACGTGTCCACTTTACTCCTTAACTCAATTTACATGAGGAAAATTTATTGTTGTATTGGAAATGGTCCAGGAATTATGACCTCATCGAAACCGAAAAACTTTCGTCGTCATTTTTGTTGGGACGTTCGTCCGAGATAAATTCGAAAGTCAAGGCTTCCAGCATTTCTTCCTTTTGTTAAAATATTGGTTTCAATATATATTGGTTACAAGGAGGAGGAAGATTTTGAATTCAATTTTAAAAATGCATGTTATTAAATGTTTTTGGAATTACGAACATTTATACATCCACTGGTAGGGAAATCATGGGAAGTCAAGATTCAGAAATTTATAACAAACTTGCGGATATTCCAATTTTCTTAAAATTTTGTAGCCTTGTTAAATGAAGGGCTCTCAAGATGTTTACAAAGTTTTAATGTTTGCCATGGGCGAGTTTTGAAGTTATGGACATTTATTTATCGGCTGGTAAGAAATTTACCAAAACATTATATATTGTGATTGTTGCAGAATCCATTTTTGGAACAAAAGGCGATGTGATTGTTTCTGAATCTAAGCTACTTGGATTTCGATGAACCAACGATTAAAAAATTGCGATATTTATACCGTTTCTGGACGATTGGAGCCGATGTGCGGTTGTCACATGCGGTTAAACATCAGTTATAAATAATTATTCGTTAGTCTCGGATTTGGTCGGCTTTTGATCAAATTTTTAGGGGAATTTTCTCAAATTTTCCCTTATGTAAAGTACCACGTTATCTACAAAAAAGTAAATCTAAATAATAATTAATAAAATATCCATATATGCCTAGGGTAGAGTTCCTTTTTTTAAAAAATGTTTCGTTTTCAGCAATTCGGCCCGATTCTAGACGTGGAAATAATTTTTAACGAACGCGGATCAAAGGTAGGTGTCGATTTTCCTTCATTAACATCAAAAAAAGTTCATTATTCTGAGCCAGCTATGTTGCTATTAAAGTTCACGTTCGTTCATTAAAAATGACAAAAACCGACATGAAAACACTCGAAGAACGAAGAGAAAAGCATTTCATATCAAAGAAATCAACTATCTTTCCAATCATACGAAATTTTATTTTATTTTTCGGGTGTTTTTATTGAATTTTTGGATTCGTAGATATTTTCGTTTATTACTTCTTTCGTCTATTTTATTTTGACAAGACAGTGCTGTATTCGTTAGTTTAAATACTTTCATTAACCCGCTTTTATCACGGAAACGTTAGTTCCCTTTTCTTTTTTCTTTTGTCGGGAACTCGACAGAAATAGACCGCCTATGCGCTTTGTTCCTTTGTTAGTTTTGAAGCGATTGAAAGGTTCATTAATTAGTCGAACTATGAAAATAATTAAATCATATTTTAACAAAAGCTAGATGGTTTTTAATTATGGATGATGCGCTTATACGCTTTAAAGTAATTATAATCGAGTCGTTTTTGGATGGCGAAGTTGTCAATAAATTATCCAATAAGGACGAAAATATCCCTTGCCCGTTTAAACTAGTAAAGTGGATATTTGTATCCACCGTCCAATGTCTCCAATGTCTTTACTCATAGCAGTACAGGGGTACTCTTGTGTGAACGCCCCTGTTTTCTGTCACTTATTTCTTTCTCATCCATTTTGACGGGCTGCTTAAACAGAGAGTAAACTTAAAAGTTTTGTCATTGGAGGTTAAATCTTTTTATTCCGCCCAAAGTAATTGTTCAAAAAATTTGAAATTTTGTATACTTTATCCTCATATTTCTAGCTGTTACTCGGAATTTTTACCGATATTTTTATTTAGTTTTACAAAATCAATCAGGTACTCTATCAGGATTAATTCGATTCATCAAAATCAAAACTCTTAATTGACCTCTAACTGCTACGAGTAAAAATGTTTATTTCTGTTGTATCAACGCCCTCAAGTACTTACTACTTCTCTCTTTCATGTCAATTTTGACAGGCTGTTTTAACAAAGGAAACAATTTTGAGAAACCGTGTGTAGCTGTAAAGGCGAAGTATCCTGTCTTGTCCTAGTAGAGACTTCCCTTCAGCACGCCTTTCGAAAACGACTCGATTGTGCCATTCAGCTTGGATCAAAATTGAACAAAAATAATGCAAATGATAGTGAATGTAGAAAGGTGGATGAATTTCTCATCTACCATATATGTAATTATTTGTTTTTTATGTAACTGTATATTCAAAATTGTCACTGTTGAAAATCTGTATCAGATGCAATACTGCTTGAATAAAATCCGGGAAAATTCTAAAAACGTCGCTTTTCTGTCGAGTGCCCATTTGATAATTCCATTCGCCTTGCTACGTACGTAACTTTTCGAAAAAATTCTGTGAATCTGTTCTTTTCATTTTTTTTTTTGAAATATCCTTCATTACTGTTTTATGTCGACTAATTTTCGTTCGTTTTTGTTCTCGTTTTGCCTTTAAATCAAGCGATATGATCGTTGGTGCTAACTTTTTTGTAATAGAGGTATATTTTTGAGATATAGTTCCTATTTTTAGGGTTATGGACCACGTAAAAGCCTGTAGAGCGTGCATTTGACATGACTAGATAAATTTTGGAAGTCCACTGTCTTTTTGATTCATTTTTATTTCTCGAAAAGATCGCATGCAGTCGTCATTTTTTTGTTTTTTATTTTTTGTATCAGTTTTGCACCTTATTCACGTTTTTCTTTTTGGAGATGTGTATGAGAAAAAGAACGAGTAAAGGAATCGACGTTAAATTAACACTCGTTTAATCAATACCTTGTCCTATTTCCAGAGTTAATTAAACGTTGATAATTAATTAATTAATTAATTAAGTGTAGTAAGGATTCAGAGTTTTTATTTGGTGGCAGGGACGGACTGGCCAATGTGTTAAGTGTGTTACGTTCCCTATTTAAGTGTTCAATAAGTTCTGTGCTATCTTAATTTTCTATCTGTTTTTTTTTTAAACAATTGGTGAAATTAACTGAATCCTTTGATTTTCTTACTAATCTAACTTATACTTTCTGATGTACGTCGAAATAATATTTTTTTTTTGTAAATTCCAATCGCTTTTTGTCATAAAACATAAGCTTTCTTTGACTTATTACGTTGGATGGGCGAAGACTAGTTGTTTGAATGAGCTTTAGTTTTGTTCCTTTTTTGTGATTGATTAATTTTAGTTATTTAATGTTTGTTTTCCATTTTTACGTTTTTTCGACGAGAGAGGAACTTTTTTTAACTAAAATGGCACTCGATAGTTTTGAATGACAGCACTTCTATGGGCTTTTTATAGTGATTTACACCCTATTAACCTCCATAATCACGTTTTAGTTTTGATAGCAGCAAAGCTAGTAGGCTCGTTTTATTTTTACACATTTTTTACGAAAGATTTGTTAATTGATTTTTTTTACGAGGTGCATGTTACTCTTATCGAATAATAACGTTTATTCGATATTTACATCTTGTGTTGACGGATAAAGAAGTGTACTAATAATATATATAATATATATATATATATTTTACATGACATATGATGGCGTAGATAAGACCTTTTTTGTTTTTGATCCTCCCCCGTACGATGATTGTGCTGTAGAAGCTGTTATTTTTATCAGTTCGTCTAATTGATAAGGTGTTTTGTCTGAATTTCATATCCATCTTGAAATCGATTCTTGTTCTTGAGGTGAATTTGGAAGCATTGCAATAACGGTTTATGGCACGCCAAAGGCTGAACTAATTGGGCTACTTTGAAACCCGAAAGATAGCGTATTACCTCGGAAAACTTTAAAACTACGTCGATATTTTTGAAAATTTGGAATTAAGGAGCTCTCCTTACTCTTCACTTCAAAAGTGACTTACTTGCAATATGGGCTTGTTGTTTTTAAGGGGTGAAAACTACCCCTTGTACTTATGAATTGAAAATTTATCAGATATATCAAATATTTATTGTTTTTTATCGTGGAACTGATTGTTCATTTATTTTTTTCAAAATTTGAGCTACTCATCTTGTTTCAAACAAAAAATTGCCTGCAAGGGGTCGTAACTCGCTTAGTATGAGCTACAAAATAAAAAAAACCGATGAATGTCTTTGTTTTTTTGTATAAGCTTCAATTTTGATAACAGTGATTGTTTTAATGAAACAAAATCTTGGAGTTATTGGAAAAATAGTCAAAAAACGTATTTTTCCCGGACATTTTCAATCACCAATATCTCTAAAGGTATTGGGGGTATCACAAAAGTTTTATTCTTCAGTTTTTGCTTAAAATATATTCATTGTTCGATTCTCAGGGCTATTTTACCCCCGAGAAGGGGTGGAATCTCATATCGGCACTAAGTCACTTTTGTTATTTGTATTATTTTACATCTATTGTCAATTTCAAATTACTGGATGTAATTTTAAAGATTTCTGAATGGAAAACGTTCAGTGATTGGGCTAGAGAGGAAAGGAGAAACCCATTTCCAAGCGCCATCTCCAGAACCTTAAATGACTTAATTTTTTGAAAAGTGATGACGGTGAGCAATCACTATTGCTCGAAACTCAGAAAACAAATTCAGGTATTTCCCATTAAAATTTTTTCTTCAAATATGAGTAAACCGTTTTATTAATTATGCAGATGTTGTTATTCTTAACACAGTTATTAAATTTAAATTTATCCTCTGAATGCATTAGGTAATTAAAATTTTTTTGGAACGCTAACGTCAAGCGTGTAATAGCTTTTCTGTGCTACGAGCGGTGATTACGCTTTCACTCGGGGTGAAATTAAATTTGGCGCTGCGTGAATACCTGCAGTGTGAACCCCCGTCACTTTTCAATATTACCTGGTAAATTTCCTTGATAGGAACCGTTCACGGAATTCATGGCCCTTTGGTTATTTGCGAATGCTTCCGAATCGCGATTAAAAACTCATTCTGCATATTGGCCTGACACTATTTACACATTTCGTTTAAAATGTGATACTAATAATTGTTCTTTAGTTAGTTAAATGGGGCCGATTAGAGAAATAATTTTGATAATCGTGGATATAGTGTTCTGCCAGTTTGTGTGTACTTTTCCCGCCTTTCTCGTCAGGTAAAATTCGCGGATTTCGTCTTGGGATGTGCACCACCCGCTTCATTAACACACGTAGATTTTAGATTTAGATGTTTCTAGGCGATTTTGACTTTTGAGTTCAAGAAGAAACGGGAAGAAGATACTCGTTTTGTGCACATTCCAACTACGTTTCCATCTCCACGTCGACGAATCGCCGCCTGGCAAATATGTAATAGAATTGGCAATGACCAAAGGAGAAAGTCGATTGATCGAAAATATTTTAATTAAAAATTTCAAACTTCCTTTGGCCGGTGCCGAAATGGCCCTACCGACATGTATTGTATTTTTGACGATACTAATAGAACTTTTTTAATGAGCTTTGAAGTACGCAGTTAATTTAATTGTGCCGATTCCAAATTTGGGGTCCAAAAAACTTTATCGTTTCATAAATTCCAAACTAATGGTTACTTAAAAAATAGCTGGTTTCTATGGGTCCAATTGTAAGCGCCGAAAGTGCCTCAACATGCAATTCAAGGGGTTTAAAGGAATTTCAAGTTTTTCCATTCTCCGAGGGTCACCTAGATTTTCCAAAATGGTCTCAAGTAGAACCTAGAGGCGTTTTAATTTTGATTTTAAATACTTGAAAGACTGGATCTTGCTAGGAATAACCTTCAGAATTGCTTTAAAATTTAATCTAGATAGTTTATGGAATTTCAATTATAATTCTGACCGTTAAAACCTTTCAAAAATTTGAAAGGAAGATTTTGAAACAGTCAACATCCAAAACTGCCTCCAAAGGAAATCAAGATGATTTAATTTTATTTATGACAAATATAAGGAATTAAGACGTTTTTCTGCAAGTTTAAGTTATCATAAATACCGTTAAATCTTACGCAAGTAAGTTTCAGTATGTTTCATTCTCTGAGAACCACAGGAAAAATCTAAGCTTTCGTAGATGGTTTTGCTTCTATAGGCTTACTGTTCCACAGTGAGAAATAACATTTAACAAGAAGACCTAGTGGTTAAACATTCTAAAAATTTATTTTTCAAAATTTTGTTGCAAGTTTCTCCTTCATTTATACCCTCTTGCCTTTTTTAAGTTACGATTTTGGTACCTTTACTTCGATTTTATGAAAAGATAGGCACAATATGAACGTTAAGAACTCAGTAAGTTGAAAATAAATATCCCACTTCTGCATCATTTACGGTGGAAAGCACGTTTATCTTCGTCAACCATTTTTCACGGAGCGTTTAGTGCTTTTACTGTTTGAACTACTGGTTCTTAGGATAATTGCCCCATTGGTTCATTTAGCTGTATTATTTGAAATTCTGTCGGCTGCCGCGATTCGCCCCGTGGCGATGGAAACCCCCATTTATGTAACTTTCTTATTCCACGATGGATATGATCGAAACGGCGTGTGGTAGTGTAAATAGTTAAGCGCACTCTCTATTACGAATGCCGTCATATTTATTATATTTACATATATAATTTTGTGCCACCATCTTTTTTATATACAAAGGCTTTAACAGTGTAAAAGTAGTCTAACCCAAGAACCATTTTTGATCGTGTGGAATGAGGCTTTTATTATAGACATCAGACAGGTATCACGAATTAAAAATAATCGTAATAATAACGAAGGAAACGACTAATAGCACTCTTGAAAAAGTTGTTATTCAATATGGTTTCCGTGTTTTTAAATTCTATGGGTGAAAACCGTGAAAACCCTAAACTGATTTAGGTGGTAAGTAATCGTCATATGTTGTACTATTTTTCTAAAAGTGTATTTGGTGCGTCCTCGTTTATTTGCGAATAATACGAAAATCAAAGTTTGGAAACTGTATTGAATATCGTTGAACTTCCATGAAATTTGCTCTCTCCATGCAGACCTTATATAATGCATAAGTCCATTGTAACGGATCGAAGCAAAGAGAATACGGGAATAAGACAAGTCGATTGTCCTTCACGAGGCTCGACTATGATCCTGTGCTATTAGTGGTTGTCGTGGACGAAATATAGAGAAAGAAAGAGAGAAAAGAGGCATGCATCTTATACTTACGAGACGTTGCGTCGTCTTCTTAACGTCATCATGTCATTATTGCACGAGTTTGACAAAATGCTGTTTATAATGCATGTCTTGTCTGTCTGCATGCAGGGTTTCGGTTTTGTAACATTCGCAAATAGTGCTGATGCGGAGCGCGCACGAGACCGTCTTCATGGCACCGTGGTTGAGGGAAGAAAAATAGAGGTGTGCATGATTATTATCTCTCTTTTATTTATTTATTTTTAATATATACATATTTATATATAAATAAAATTAATTTTAATTTTTTATCGTTTTTACCGGGTAAATCGGATGTCCTCTTATCACTCACATGACCGATCAATCAGACGTCGATTCGAGAACGAAACGGTTGTCGGCACCACAGAGGCTGTCCAAAAATTCATTTTTGTTAGCGTAATTTCATTTAATTCGAAATTACACACGTGTAGCGCGGTTTCAATGACCATTATTGCCCAATAGATATACTAAATTAATTCCATTCGTGTCATATATGAAGCAACAAGTTGCTAGTACTCGTTATGACATGATTTTTGCTACAACATACCAAGCCACCATATAAATGTTACGTGTGATTGTTTATTTCATGTTTATTACAGAAAATTGCTACAAAACACCTATTTCAAATGAATATTACAAAAAATTGTAATGGTTCCTAGTGATTCAACTAAATTATTTCCATATTTACCTCATCAGAAAAGACAACGCATCAAAATAGAAGGGACTAAATTTAAATTATTTATGGAAACAAGTACTGCTATAGAAATATGTCACTTACGTAAGCACCGTGCGGCACCATTAAGTACCATCAATTTTAATTGCTAATTATTCCTTTTTAAACCGTGAAGATTTGCGTGGTGCTTCAAGCATGCTACGCGCATGTCTCAATTTAGATATACTTTAGCGACTCACTGTTCAACACTCAACAATAACTCCATTAATAGATTCAAAATAAATTTGGGATTACTCATCCAAGTTGTACAACGGAACTAGCCTAAAAACTACGCTTGTATTCCATGTGCCTCGTAAAATTATTCTTGTAAGCGTAGAGTTCACCATACATCTCAGATAAAAGTGTTAACAATAGAAATGGTGAGGATTTCTTTTCGGAAGTCAACGACTTACAAAATTTTGTTTGAAAACGCAACGCAATTGTTATGTTACTCATTTAATACAACGCGCTGCGTAATGAACTCTGACCCGCTCTTGTGGGGCGAGCAGTAAATAAGCTCTTAATAAATCGAACAATATTTACGTTTTTCCTGTTGTTTTAATTGCTTTGCAATGACCTGGATAAGCTATTGTGGTTTACATGCTCCGCTAAGCAGGAATTGTTTCTTTTAGATGTGTGGTGTGGAAAATAAATATTTCAACATTTGCAGTAGTCACGCCTAAGTACCATCAGTATATTAATAAATGAATAATTGTGTTCGACATACTTACGACTTACAAACAAATGGCAATGCAGTGCAATTGTTTATGCATTCAATGAGTGGAATCAAAAGAAGAAACATCATCAGCATCGCAGATTTCCAAAATAGCATTCTGTTTTCTACCAATTAAATGCTCTCCATCCATTCAATATTAGTGGATCGCTTGACGTACTACAAATCTTCAAAGTTCAAAAATGCAGGTTCTGCAAATAAAATTAATGGTACTCAATGGAGCTGAATATCATTTATGAACTATGCTACGATAAGTGATACATTTCCATTGTAGCAATTGTGTCATAAACAACTTCATTCAAAATACGAATTGTGCTAATGGTAGTGACGTATGTCCATTGTAGTAGACATTAGACAGTAAATTTGTACGTACCTAAGGCAAGTTACTATACCAAGTAGCTAAAAATTAGTCCTTTTGTCTTTAACGAACGTGCTAAGTCATTAATCATTTGCTTTAGCTACTGGTGACATGTAAATTCGCCTTTAACAGTCGAATGGTGGTACTAAAGGCGAATTTACACGTGCATAAAACAAATTACTAAATTAAGTAACCAAGATTTAATCCTTGTGTATACGTAATGAACGTTCTGCTAACTCAGTATGTTTGTGCAATGCAAGTAACTAATGGCTGTACTAAAGGACAGGAATTTACACGTGCCTAAAGCAAATTTACTAAATCGCATAACCAAGCCCCTAATTCTTTTGTATTTAACAAACGCTCCAGTGCTAAATCAATATGGTTATGCAATACAGGTAACTAATTTTAGCTAGTTGACTTAGTAATTTGCTTTAGCTGCTGGTGACATGTAAATTCGCCTTTAACGGTCGAATGATTGCACTAAAGGCGAGTTTACACGTGCCTAAAACATATTGTTTAATCGAGTAGCCAATATTTATTCCTTGTGTATATGTGATGGATGTTCTGCTACTAAGTCAATATGTTTATGCCATACAAGTAACTAATGGCTGTACTATAGGCGAATTTACACGTAGCTGAAGCATATTTAGTAAATCAAGTAACGAAGATTTAATTCTTTTGTATTTCAATATCATTATGCCATTAGAATGTGTGTGGCAGATGTAACTACACTTTTGTTCGGTGTATTCTTAACATGAAGGTATCTATCGTTACCTTATTGAAACACATTCTAAACGCATTTTAAGGTAAATCCATTTTAACGTTAATATGCCTTTAGGAATCAGACCGTAAGTAACTAATTGGAGCTATTTAATACAATAACTTGCTGTAGCTACTAGGGTCGTGTAAATTCGCCTTTAACAGTCGTATCGTTGTACTAAAGGCACATTTACACATACTACTATAGTTTAGTACACTAGTACTAAATTAACATGCTTATTCATGGATAACCAATGACCATTAACACCATGTAACCACTATTAACATGGTGAGTTAATACATTTACTTAGTAACTCATTTTATAACTATTTGACGTGCTAATTCGCCTTAAGTGTAGGTACTTGACCTATCAGTCCGCTAAAGGCGAATTTACACGTTTCTAAAGCAAGTTACTAGGGCAACATTTAGCCCTTTTGTATTGAGCAAGACGTTCAAGCGTTAGTTATACGCAGTAGTGATAGTATGAAGTGTCGTTGCAAACTGTTTCGTTCTCGAGCTTTGAACACTATATCCCATATACTAACATCATAATAACATACAGGGTGTCACGATAATTACGATATAGTCTTGTTCTCTTGTTGTTTTTTTTTTCGAACCTCGCTCGATAGGAAGACATCCGATCCAGAGACGTACTTACGTGTTTTTCATTTTTTGTTTTAATTTTTTTGAAACTAGAGCTGTTTTTTTCTCTACGTGTTCTAGCACTGGCCTGTCCCGTGTCCCTCCCCGGTAAAAAAACGGCAAAACCCCCGTGTGGCTAGCTTGCTGGCTTTAGTGACTAACCGGTAGCACAGAACACATAAAACACACACAGACACTGTTCTCCTCCTTTATTTTTGTTTATTCGCTTCACACGTGTTGTTTTGACGTTCTTTTGCCGCACAACAACAACAACAAAACAATAACAGTTAACTGACTTATGACTGATATTACGAATGACGGTTACTGGTTACAAAATAGGTCGTTACGTGTTTTGAGAGAGAGAGAAAGAGAGATAGAGACTGGCCTCTGGAACACCTCCAGGTTTTTAGCCCCGAATCCATTGCGCCAGTAACGCCGGTTAATAATTGATACTAATTTGAGATTAATAAGAGAAGGGAGGCGTTAATATTACCACCGAGTTAAACCGTGGGTAATTCAGACGTAAGTAAATTAAATAAGTTTTGATAAATTTGACAAATAAATAATTTTGACGTCTAACGAGTTTTCTGCGTTCAAAATTTAAAGCTTCGAATATGAAAGTCTTGTAACCATTTTTCCCTCGACGAGTAATTCTTATTAAAACCGGGCTTTAAATTGAAACGAACGACGCATTTCTAACATCAAGCCAGATCGTCGGGCGCAATCGATTTCGAGAGGGAAAAAATCGGAGGTGTTGCCGCCAGAATTCAGTAATTTTGTCGATGTTCGCTGCCTATTCGAACTAACCTTTCGGCTCAAGTTCGCCATCCCTCCATGTCCAAATCAGAATGAATCGAGCCGAAAAGCTGAGTTCGTAGGCAGGAAGACCGGGAGAACCTCGTACGTTCCCAAGATTCTGACAGTTCCGTATTGGAAAAATCCCGAAAGGGACTCACGTCACAAATAACGTCCGTGATTAATTGATCGATAGATGTATTTTAGTACTTCTCGGCACGCAACACTCCCACGATTCAAACCGTCAGCTGTCGATAAAGACTCCCTATTTGTTCTAATAATTGCTTAACTACACGTCGTTTTATAATGTTTACTGTAATAATAACACTTTTTTCGTTATTGCACCGACTAAGGCACATTAATATTTAACGTTCTATTATGTCCCCGTTTATCGTCAATTTGTTCATTTGAAGAGTAAATATTAAAACTTAAAGCCGCTTGTTTACTCAGGATATATCCTGGGTAACAAGGTTTGACATGCTTGAAATAAACTTTTAAATCGACTTAATTCCTGATTAATTTCCTAATGCTGTTTGTACTGGTAATTATTTCGAGGCGCATTAAGTCGACGCAGCTTGCGCACTCCCCTGCGCGATTCAAATATTCCCGTAAATTAAGACAGTTGACGTGCTTGGGTCGTGAGGGAAACGGTCAGGAGCTGCGAGAATCGGGACGAGTTGGTTCCCCCCGGCGGGCTCAGAGACAAAGCAAACGTTTTTATTTTTGTTTGAAATAAAATTAATTTAAAAGAGATCTTTAATTTTTGTGTTACGATGATGAATTGTCTCCTCTAGAGAGTCGAGCAGAAAATCACTCACTTAGTGTGTTAAATTTGGCAAATGACGAATACGAATGAAGTGTAGTACCGAATACCCCCACTCCCGTCCCCCCAACACGGCCCGCCACCGTGGAGGTAAGTGGGTAAGGCCAGGCGGGGGGCTCTCACGTCACCCCACCCCCCAAAAGTTGCTTAAAAAAAAATTAAAATTTTTACCAAACGATTGTCGCGGTTTTTGTTCGCACCCTTCCGAGAGAAAAATTCATTCGAGCTCGTTCGTTCATTTGCCGGCTTCGGAAGGGTGGGGACAGGAACCGAAGGACCCCTCACTTCAAAATTGTCCGTCATACGGTATATTTGTTTTTGTTTTTTAATTCATTTCGTCCTTTTTTGTTTTCCGACAATTTTGGAGTCTCGGGGACTTGGCACCACTCACACGCTACTTTAAATTCACAATTAGTGACGAAAATTAAGTGGATTAAATTTTTTTAAATTGTTTAATTAGTCTCGTAAGTGGTGCCTGGTACATTTACCGTCGTATCGTTAGTCTCATCTCACTTTACGGCGATTTCTTAGTATCTAAGTCGGAGTTCAAGTTATTAACGAGTTTTCTTTAAAAATACATTCTTATGCAGCCATTGAAAAGCGTTTAATTGTAATGCTAGTCATTGTTTCTTTATCCTCGTTAATGACGTGAAATCTGTTGTCGTCTTCGAAAAATTCAATGACCTCTTCTTATCTTCACGTATATGCATTTGTTATTAACCATTTGTGCTCTTAATACCAAAGGTATTTTTATTTTTCGAAAGCGATAAGTTCTTCACGACCAGACTCACTGTTAAACTGTTGGATAGTTTTGGTGAATCTGGTGATTTAGCTTTAACTGTCAGTTAATAAGATCGACTGTTTTGTTTATACCTGTATGATGGTGTCATTGATAATACAAGGAACAGTCGGTTTTATTGGATTGTTTAACGTTCCAATGTTTTAATACCTTTTTGCCCACTTAGGTTAATAATGCAACGGCTAGAGTACAAACGAAAAAGCCACCGGCACTACCAACAGGTAAGCACATTTTCGTTTAATAATTATTAATACCAAAAAAAATGTTTCAAAATCAAACCAAAAGAAGGTAACCAAATACCTAAACCAAAAAGACCCAAATGGTTATGACCTATTGCCATTTGGGCGAGGCACGTTATACTTTTCTCTTATGTGTGAAAACCTGGGAAATTTTTTTAGGCAGGTAGACACTCTGAAAAATAATACCAGTGGTAACCACCAGAGAATCAAAGAAGGGGGCCCTACCTTAACATGAGAAATATATGTGTAAAAAATCTCATAGATAGGAATATGATGGATGTTGTGATCCTTCAGCTCCTTTACTGGCTTTAGCGACTTCCCAAATGGAGTTTGATGATAATTCTGTCAGACCGTCAAATGAAGTCCTTCGTACACGCAATACCAACCATGTTCAGTCGGAGTACACTTACCACTACGTTAACGATTGTTATATTTTTCCAGTGCCGGTGATCCAGTGGTCGGACGCGACGCTGAGGGCGGCCGGCGTCGCGGCGATCCAGCGAGGGCGCGCGCGCGCGGCGTACCCGACGGCGGCAGCCGCGGCGGCGGCGGCCTTCGCCCGCCACCCGGCGCCCCTCGCCGGGGCCGCCCTCCACGGCTACGCCCCCGTGCTCAACACGCTACCCGTCGACGGCGGCGTCTACTACGACCCCTTCCTGGCGGCGCACGCGGCCGCCGCCTCCGCCGCGGACCCCAACTACACCAGGTTACAGGTGAGAGCCCCGATCGAACAATTTCCACCTACACCAGTAGATATAATATAAAATGGAAAACATACATTTTAATATAACGATCATTGAAAAGAATTGTGCACTTTCACCCAACGCCACGCCGCTGCACCACTTTTATCCGCAATAAACTCACTTGTTCCTTTGTGCAATGCACCCTTGTCGTGGCACGAACGGTAGAATAAGAGTGGTCACACTAAAACTGTCTGAAAAAATATATCTTTCTCGTGGAAAAACGTCGCAGTCGTTTAAAACTTTTTCGAACCACCCCTTCGCGTTTCGAGGTGCGAGTTGCATATATAATGAGGTTGCTTGCTATCAACTCTAAGCAAATTTAATGTACGATGTGCGTACGCAGACCGCGTATCTAAATGCGATTGATATTATATGCGTTTGGTGTTACGTTTCAGGCGGCTGCTGCTGCCGCCGCTGCCGCGACGCCCCTCCTGAAGACGCCCCTCTCGACCGCTCAACAGGCGTCTTACGCGGCCGCCGCGACGTACACGGCCGTCGCGGCGGCGACACGCTACAATGCGGCCGCCGCCGCTGCGCAGCCGGTCGCCGCCGGCTACGCGGTCGGCGCATACGGCAGGGACTACGCTGCCGACCCGTACCTGGGGCACGGGATTGGCCCGATGGCCGGATACGGGGTGAGTAGCCATCGAGTATTCTCTCAATTGGAAGAGCTAAGAGAAGCCCAGTTAAAGCTGCCACCGTTGGTATTCCGTGTTTCCTTTGTGGGTATTGGGAATTGTTCGCCGAGTAAGAAATTTTAATGGCCCGAGTCTTATGGAGATTGTATTGAGCTGATGCTCAATACAATCTCCATGCATTTTCCCGTTATATTATCGCGGAGTCCGAATCTCCTCCAGTCAATTTCAGCTTTACCCTTTGTCACTTTCAAAGTTTCAGAAGTGGCGGATTTTATATCAAGTTATTTGTGATTCAGATTTTGGTTTGATTGGTCATGTCGATTGAAAGTTATTACAGATTTACTTATTACTTACTTTACGTATTTATACAAACATGTCGTCAAAATTTCCAACCTTAATAGTTTTGGCTGAGGTTTGATGAAGGAATGGATCAGTCAGGACAACCTCCTTTATGGATATAAATATTATATTACAAAACTCTCGTCCAATTTTCTTGTAACATCTTTTGGTCATGATGAAACTGCCCACTTGGAATTCGTAATTGCCTCTTTGGATGTTATCTCGTTTATCGTCCCGATAATTCTGTTACAAAAAGGAAGTTTCCTCATATTTATGTAATTCCTCATTCAAGCACTGGTTTTCTCCCATTTCAACCTGACCTTCTAGCTAGAGGGATCTTGAATCGTAACGATCTAGCCTTCGGGTGCCTGAGAATTGTCCCCATCAACTTTCATGAACCTTTATAACCGTTTCGATTGTAATGAGGTTCGCTTTCGCAGTTATTTCCTCCGGACAGATTACAATAAACTCCCGAAATTCTGGAAGATGTGACGCAACTAAACTTTGAAATTCAAATACTTCTTTTGTGTAACTTTAATACGTATTTATGTTTGATTTATCTTCTCGGAATTCAGTTAGGGATTAATAATGAAAGTTTTATGATTTCAGCTTGCCAGCTCTGATCGCTGTGGTAAAATAATAACCATTCTATTCACGCTCTCCCGGAAATTCCCTCGGCGGCGAATTAATTCGCGACGATATTTATGGAATTGATTAAAGCCTAACCAGCGGGACGAACTCTGTACCAAAGCCGACTTTGGAAAGTGACGAGGGTAGATTTTACCTAAAACGACAACCTCATACATGGAAGATTGACGTGTGTGTCTTAAATGTTTGTGATTGTTTCTTCCATGCACCTTGAATAAATGTGTGGTAGTCGGCGAATTTTCTCTTCCCCTTACTGGTTAATGGTATTTAACAATTAATGAACCCATAGTTGTACACCAAATTTAAGATTTATTAAAGAAGACAGCTATCGCAATAAAGTTTGGAATAAACACTACAAGTCCCTAGTGGGGTCCCTTATTGACCCCATAAATTACCTCCATCCATATGTTCATTGGTATTCTTTGGTGCCGAAACAGTTTTCCCAGTCATTTAGCATAGATTCTGTTTCCCCTCAAATTTTCCCCACTTTTCACCCAATCATGCCATAATCGATATCCCATGACATTCAAAATCCTCGTGTATTGCAAAATATTCAAAATTTCTGTTTTCCAGGCTGCTGTGTACCGTAGCGGTTACAATAGGTTCACACCGTACTGAACATATCCCGGCAGCTCCCTCTCGAGGCCTACCGAGAACTCAAGAATTCGATATACTCAGAAATGGAAACCGTTATTATTACTCTTGTGTATGTATAGCACAATGCAGCACAAAAAGGTAAACATTAATAATAATATTAAAGTATAATTTTAAAAAAGTGAAACAAGCGCCAAAGAGCTGAAAACTCACTAATAATGTAAGTCTCTCCGTGATAGCCCAAATGAAAAAGCTAATCCAGCTCTCTAACTTAAGAGTAAGGTTTTTTTTAGCGTTGTAAGTGATATTATTATCTTTATTATTATTGTTTTCGGATTTCCATTCACTTATACTTAGAAATGTACCGTACGACCGAAAGATCGAAGCTCATGTTGTTGAGTTTCCAAATTGTATGCACATTCAGTAGTGATACTAGTTTTTCGATTTGTTTTTTTTTTTCAGTCGTGCGGTATATGCGAAGTAAGGTTGTGGACCATGACGGAAATTTAATTTAAGCTTATCTTACAAGAGGAGAAAATAATCGAAGCTCTCTTTATTCGTTAAGAAAGCACTGATTTGTTTAATTACCGAATTGCCATACTGGTCGTGAGTCGATACAGCTACAGTTTTCATAGGTGCAATCCTAGAGGTTTTTCAGATGTTTTCTTTAATTTACTGCAAAATCGGTGTGCATAGGGCTATATTTTTACATTTTTATAACAATTTTGTAAGAAATGAACACTGTAGCTTGTAGAAAATCTCACGTGTTCGCTAAAAAACTTTAATTTTCATACGTCTAAATCATAAGAACAGTAATAAAAACAACACTCTGTTATTTTTATCAAATATGTGTTGTACCGTTGAATAAACGCACAATTATACAAAGATATCTTATAAATATGTTCAAAGTTGCTAGTGAGTTTACATATATATGTGTATTTATATGTAGTACGTATGTAATGGTAAAAGAGCTGATTTAGTAAATAAAATTACTAGTTATAAAGAAAATTATTCAAATAACACGTGGTATGTTATTCGAGTAAATTTGATGTTTTATCTATTCAAACCAACTTCGAGCAATCCTAGAAAATTCAGAGAATACAAATTTGCGGGTAGTTGTGAAACGTTTTGTACACAAATGTTGTTAATCTGAATATAATCTGTCACGGGTGAAAGTTAATTCCATAAATACTTCATTGTGCACTTCAATTTCTAATATTGTGCACTTACTAAGTTTTGATAACTTTCTTAATGTCTTCAATTTGACTTATTTATATGATTATCATACATTTGCTTTACTGGATAGTACACTTTTACCTTAACATACCCACGATATAACTTTTTTTATGACATCACATTTTATTCGGTTTATTATTATAGGACTTCGTTATATATATGATATTATAATTAGATTTAAGGTTGTAATTTGTATGTGAATTTGACTGGTAATGCTAGGAAAAAGATTCTCTCTCTACATGCTTAGTTTTAATGAGGAATTCCATTTAATCTCATCAATAAGCGAATGAATTTGTTAAGTTAACTTCGTTTTATTGTTTGTAAATGAAGACTGTGAATCAATTTAAACTTTTCCCTAGCATGTGTATAAGTGCAATGGAAATTGATAACTTAATTTGTAATTCTTCTTTTTTGATATCTATCTATAAATATATTTTGGTATTACTTTCCAACAGACAAGCAAGTTGTCCTATCACATATCGAATCTCTATGAATTTAACTCTCTAGATGATATGTACGTGTATTTGCAATGATTTTTATACCTTTATGTCGTTACAGATTGACCATAGGGATGTATTTTCAATAAGTTAATTTTTCATACAAATGGTGACCAATAGACTTCTTTTTCAAGGGAATACATCCATTGAGCCAACGTTTCCTCCTTCCTTCTCTCTCTCTCTCTCTCTTTCTTTCTCTAGTCGCTGTATATATTTCTTATACGTACAAAATATGTGTAACAATGTTTCTTCAATTTCAATTCATTCAGGCATTCGAGAATCTATATACTATGCAAACGTGCAGTAAGAAAATTGATTTAAGTATTAGTTGATATCGTTTTCGTGTATCGATCTGATAATATTGGTGATGAAAATGTGTTAATTTTTTTCTTCTCTTAAATAACTCAGGTTATATAGTTTTTGTGTGAGTACGAGCAGTGAAGAATAAAAGTGATATATATAATATGCAAAGGATGGTTTCATTATGCTATAGCACAAGTCATGGCAGAAAATTTGAATACATTTATTCTAGTGGGCTATGTATCAATTTTCTAGATTGGTGTACAATTTTTCATATTATTCGTCGATTAATTTTGAAACTTCAAGCCATTGCACTAAGAGTGCAGAAGAATATAGAATTTAAAAGGTATATTTTGTATTATTTACAATTTATTTTCAGTATTTTGATCAAAACAGGCTATTGTCTAGAAAACACACAAAAACAAAAGGAACTGATATAGACTCACTTATTTTGAACCCCAGCGTTTTATACATAAAATACAAAAGTCTAAACTTAAAAACTAATGTGTGGCACACTACACCTACTCCCATCATTTACTCTTCACATACATATTCGTAAACAGGAATTCGACATTCAGTGCCGGGACTTGTTATACCGTTGTATGAAGCAGCCCTTAAACGAATTAAGCCTCACGTCCACCTCTCCTTCTTCGAGCTGTAAACAAACCTGTTATAATCTCTGTGAAATTTGATTCAAATGTACCGACCAAGTCTCCGAAATAGAGGTCCCTATAACATGATGGAGAGACGCACTGCCGAATGCACAATACCTTCGAGACTCCGCTCCTTCCTACACAGCCCTCTTCGCAGGCAGATTCGATTTCTCTAAACATAACTTCCTACAAGGGCAATTGGAGCAATTAACCTGGATGTGAATGGTTTAGTTCTTACCTTACATTTTTGTTAGTGTCTTTATACGGAAATTCAGGAAACACGTAAGTGACTTTGGGCGACGAATATCCGTCGCGAGTGTTAAAGAGAATTACACATGTTAATAACAAGAATTTCATGGTTGAGATATAAACAATTTGTTCGAAAAAGTGAGGTTATTCTTCTTCTTCTTTTCGATCTTTCGGGCTCGGAAAAGTGAGGTTATGATTTTACCGCAGTGACAGCTATGAGCTGACCAATGAACAATTAGGACCTAAGAACCAATAGACGACGATGACTAGAACGATTAACTTGGATGTCCTTGCATTCTTTGCTTTAGTTCGCGTCCTGTGTGTGACGTGTGTAGTGAATCATGAAGTGTCACAAAAAATAACAATATAAGTTTATTTATAAGTTACTGATAAGACAATAAGATGGTAAGTGTAACGTCCGGTGACTACGGTACGTAATTATTCGCAATTTCAGTCAGGGGCACCGGTAAATATATGCGCCATCACCGAGGAAGTGAAGAAAGCCCTGGACGAGTTCAGGTTTCGGAAGGTGGATCACACCTCTGCCTTAGTACGTAAGTACACATCGAATTACCCGATTAGCCCGCCCTACTTACCGCGAACGTTCAGTAAAGGTGGACAGGGAGAAGCAACAAGTAATCATCGATCAGAAACTCGAGTACACCTCGATCGAGGAGCTCCAGGAGCAGCTCCCCGGCCACCAACCGCGCTACGTCGTCCTGTCGTACCGCCAGGAGCACGAAGACGGCCGAGTCTCGTACCCCCTGATGTTCATATTCTTCACGCCACGTGACAGCCATGCCGAGCTGCAGATGATGTATGCCGGCTCGAAGCGGGCGCTGCAGCAGGCCGCAGATCTCAGCAGGTAAAAGACCATTGGCTTTAAGTAGAATTTAAAGCGAAATGCTAAAAATGTGGTAGTGAGTTTGTAGGGGTCACGAATTCTAGTGACGTGAGTGGATCCCTTGGTTAGATCGATGAAAGCACAGGTGGAATATGGGCTGATTGCTGCAAGGGTTGGGTTATTGAAAAACGTCCCCACAAAATGTCTTGTGTCGTGTAATAATTATGTATATCATGTCACTACGTAATGAAACTATCAAAATAAGAGAGGGCCATTACCTGATAGAATTTTATATATAAAAATCAAACAACCTATCATGAATGAAATAAGGGTGAGTTTATTGTATTCAAAAAGTACTCGGATTCCTCTATTTTAATTACTACCTATAGTAATGGTATTAAATCGAACAGTACTCAACATAATTGCATTATATATGTTGTCGAAATGTCTACTAACTCTAATGAAGGAAAACAGTTTTTATTTCAATTCACTGATGTAATTGTATTCTTATCGATCTGGTTGTATTTATGTTTAGTCATTAACACTCGTTAAAAGCATTGCTTTTGATTTAATAACATTCAGCTTTAGTTCATGTATATTTAAGATTTTTACATATTTTATAACATTTACAGTTGATACATATTAAATTTTGCAGTGTTAGGCTTGATTTATGTGTGTTATCGACGGCTATAAATTATTCGAGATACTGTTATTACCGTACGTTCAGATTGTTCTGTAAATGGAAAACTATTTGAGCTGTAAACTCTATATTATTATTATTCATTTTGATTGTAGGTCGTACGAGCTCAGAGCGCTTGAGGATTTGACGGAGGAATGGCTGTTACAAAAGTTGAATAAATAGAGTCCAAACTTTTCGATGAACACTTACATCTGCTGCTTTTATGGAGGAGCAGTTAGCGACCGAGGAATGTACACAGGATATTTTTTAAATTACAGGTAAGGAAGTGTCAAGATGGTTTTTAGTGTAGTAGAGTGTAATCTAATTTTTCTAAATATATTCCAATCCCGTTTTGTACATTCCTATTGCCGAAATTCCCAGTTTTGCCCGCCTATGTTGTTTTTAAGGAAGTTATAAATTTTTTTAAGTTTAGGAATATAAGTACCTAATGTTTCTATATAAATAATTTTCGTTTATGTAGAAGCAATGTGTAATAAGCCACAAAATAGTAATGTAGTTGTGATAATAATCAAAACAAATATATATTTTATGTTACATTTATGAAACGGGAAATCATTTGTTTAACATTTTTAATGTGATTTTGCAAAAGTTAACTATTACTTAAACAAATATTTCCTATAATTGCTTTCACAAGACTTACAACATATTTAGTTCAATTTGTGCATATTTGTGACATTCCTATATTTTTACATATTTATATATAGGTATGTACATATGGCATAATAAAGTTTTTCATTTCAAAAATGACTTCAAATGAACACAAAATAAAAGACGAAGTGTTTGATGAAATACTTTTTTATTAGTTGAATAATTTACATTAAGAAATGTTTGTATTCTACAAATGAAGCAACTACACAGTTACTGCATTACAAAAAAAAAATTAACAAAGCCAAAGAAGGATAATAAAGTTTTGTCACATTCATGATTTGACAACTATTATTAAAGGATAAAAATACAATGTGGATTGTACGACTCTCTGAAATTTACTTTCTGAGAGCCATCAGTTAGGATTTTATATTAATAAAATAATTATTTACATTACTTGAGATGTTATCAGGTCTAACTTCAACGAAAACATCCTAGATCATTGCTTTGGCTTGGTTAAGTTAAAGAAATATCTTAATTATCAATTTTACACAATCGAAATGAAATGATGTTTTTCTGTGACTCCCCAATTTGTCTTTTTGTCAAAATAAAAACCCCACGCTCCAGGAGACGATTAATTCGAAATCAATGCATATATCATTCTGGAACAAATAGATGATGTTAATGATAAAATAATTACTAAACAATTATAAGGTTAACTTGTTATAAATTATTGAAAAAGACACTATGTAGTATGTATAAGTGTGTATGGCTCATGTTTTCATTAAAGTTAGACCAAGATTTGTAAGTTCCTAAAAGATACGTATATAACATTGGAGTAATATTTACAAAAGAGGAATCTTTACTTTTGGGAAAGTTAACCTTATATAACACCAGCTAAGGACACTGCTAATCGCGTAATTCAACTACTTTTTATAACAAAAATATGGCGTATAAAAATTTAGTTGTATAAAACAAATTAATTAAAGCCTCTTAGGATAATAAATTAGTTCAGCCTCTTAAAGTCCCTTAATATCTCATAACATAACAGTTGTAATGTTAACTGCAGTTATTACATTATAACTATGAATAGATATTTTTTTTTAAGTGAGTGTTAAACAGTGACTTGCAAAATAATTGTTACTGGTACGATGTATGGAAAGTGGCGTACTTTATCGTAATACGTAGTGTATATTCATTTATATAAAAGTGAGTACACAAGCAGCACCTTTGATAGTCGTATAGCATACAACTGGACCTCAATTTTTCACATTACCTACTGCAAACCGTTCGACTAAAATTTAGTAATGTAGTGAGTTTTAAAATCTATCAATATATTGTCGATATATTTATGCTTGAACAAGATGCCAAGAACAGGAATTTAACAAAAATTTACTGAAACCGCTCATGTAGATATGTTATCTTAGATAACGGAACAAGTACCTGAGTAACATATGTTATAGAATTCGATGGAATCGAAACAATAATTATTGCTTCTTACTAGACTAGTCAATATAGAAGTTATTTTATTTTGGGGGGTACTCGGTAGATAAAAATATGTGAAATGGAAGCATGACTTTGCAAGTAATCGCATGTATGATTAAATTTTGACTGACTGACTGACTAAAAAATACAGGAACACTGTTTTGTTTGTCATTCGAGTTACTATAAAACCGAGCTAGTTGAATGCTATTTAATTCGAGAATTAACTGCTTGGTGTCATCATTACTCTTCAATTTACACCAAGTACTCAAAAATTAAGGTCCATAGAAGTTTTTCATAAGTGCTACAATACAGCTTTGAAACATTGAAGATGTCTTGTGAATCATAAGGTGTCCCTTCACCATTCACCACAATTCAACTGGACATAACGCCCAAGCGCCTAGTCAAGTAAAAAATTAATAATTTGGAAACACTAGGATTCAATCACTTTACCTTCAAATGCAAAATATAACAATTTAACCTTCCCCAGATTCTCAACCCTTAAAAAACAACAAGTCCCGCCCTATGCCTGAATAACCATCACGTGTGGACCACATGGTCCCTTTCTAAAGCTATGACATACCCGTATAGGTAATAGAAGAAGCTGAGCAGATAGAAAGCGAGCTTGATCCATCCCTCACGCTGACACCTCGTCAGAATGTCCGAATTTAATATGCTCGTCGGGTCGTAGATGCCAGAACCGGAGATGACCGGCCTCGTCCTGTAGCGGTTTATGTGGTAGGCTATCAACGGTATGTTTATGAACAACGACAGCCACTCCCCGGACGCTGCGAAGAGGATGTTGAAGAATATGTGGAGGAAGTACTCTGGTAAGACAAGCTGAAAATCAGGAAATTGTGTAATTATCAGTAAATCGGCGAGACATTCAGGGAAACTTATTTACTTACGGTTAAACATTTATGGATAATTATACGAAGCCGCATGTACTTGGGTAGTTAATAGATTAGAAACGGTTCAAGATATATCAGTTATTAGCGTTCATTCGATCTTTTCACAACGATCTCTAAGTAGACCAGCGATGCAGATGCTTTCAACTTAACTGAGAGTGAATCATGAATTAACCCAAATGCAGTGCAGGTCATACTCACCGGATTTAGGCTGTTGCACTGCTCAATGGGGTTCTTGTAGTCCGTCTTCAGTTCATCGAAGGCGATCACGTGGAACAGGGAGAAAAATATGAGGAAAGCGTCCACGATCAGGGCGATTATGTACGCGAACGCGGGGAAGTTAAATGCCATCTTAACTCGAAGATTTGTTTTGTAGCTCGATCACCGATGCTTTGTAGGTTAGGGTAGGTCATCGGGGGACGCACGGAACGGTAAAAAGACGATTGAAGTGAAGCAGCCACGAAACGCGTAAAAGCGGTGAGGGAAAGTCGCGCGACATTTTAAAAAAGATGAATTAGGTTCGTGGGACGTACTTGGTGCTCGTAAATCTTGGATGTAGAAGGGATTATAGGGTATCGCCGTGTGATAATCTCTCTAAGTGTCTCTTAAATTTTTACTATTACTTTACTATTAATGCAGCCATATATGCATTAATCAAGACTGCACATAACAAGGCAGCAATGTTATAATTTTGCCTATGATTTCCAATGTTGCATGTTCCTGTGCAGTACCGTATTGCAGTATTAGATAAAATTGTTTCAACGTTCAACGTAAATTATGATTTAAATTCTCCTACGTTTTTAGTAGGTTTCCTGGGTATAAATGGACGTTTCCCGTGAAATTCCATTTATTTTATAACGCCTAATAGTCACAGCGATAATCTAAACTTATGGTACATAATTATCCTAATCCAAATTATCAGCGATACTAACAGCCGGCCCTGTACTTATACGACCTTTTTTATGTACGTTTTTAAAGTTTCTAGATGTTTCGACGACCAAAAAACATAGGTAAAGAACATCGAAACCAAGTCGGTTACAAGTGAATCATCGCTTATCGTCGTGTTTTCATTTTTTCTCGGACTGACTCGAACTCATTTCCTCATTTTAACGTGCGATAGAAGAGTGAAAACGGTGGTTTTCGGTAGTACGCGTCGCGACGCCTTGCTCTCTGACTCCGGTGACTTTGTAAGGTAAATCATTGCGCACTTTTCCAAATTGATTTGATTTAGATTAAACTTTAAACTCATGCCATTGGTTACAACTTGATTTCTGATTTAACTTCAATTTTCATGGGGTTTTGGTTGTCGGGATTTGTTTTTTGGGGGTTTAATCATCGCGTGGGGGAGTCTTTGAGCGTCGGCGGGTTTCGAGTGGTGATGGAGGAGAGGAAGGAGTAGAATCTGACGAGAAAGCTGGGATATGTCGGGGTAAGTGGTAAGTATCCAGTCACACAGAATACTTAGCAGTTTCATTCAAATTCGAAATTAATTTTAGTAATTTCTAAAGTACTAAAAAGTACTAAAAAGTACTTCCTTCCAGTTCAGAAAAACGAATCTATTCCAGGGAAAATTTTGCGTTTTGATAAGCCGCATTTACTTTTACGTAGTAAAATAAATTTAAACGTTGAACGTACATTTCTTATTTAACAGGGTTTTAAATCTTGAGATAACGATTCCAGATACCGGTACCAGGTACAATTTTAAATGTACTTATATAACGAATTAACAAAAACAAAGTAGTTAAGTTAGGGGTGTCGATAACTAATGTGTATTACGTAACCCTTGTAACGGAATATTTTAAAAATGTTTGCTAAACTAAATATGTTTGCAGAATTTTTAAACCACGCAATTGATTAAACTAAACCGCTGTTTTAGTCTTATTACATTTATTTTTTAATTATTATTTTTTTCTTTTTTATAGAAAAACGATCATCGGAGAGCGCCGTCGCACACAACCACAGATGGAAGACATGTTTAAGGCTATTAAGGTATAATAATTGCCTTCTTTTATTCTATTTTCAGCACTTACAGAGGTTTTTTTTTATTTTCAGGTAGGATCACCCTTTACAATCAAATCGTCGTCTGGCAGCCGGGCCAGTATGTCTCGGTAAAAATCGGAAAAACGGAGTGTTCGTGGTGCATTTAGTGCTGTGTTAGTTACTGGTACATACGTTACAGTTTATATAGAAAATCTGGTTATATGCATAATAACCAAGAGGTTCAGGAGTTGTATGAAATAACTGAAATGAATATTTGCTTTATTTACTGAAATTTCTTTATTTACTGCATCAAGCATTAGAGCATTTCTTTATTTAAACAAAATTACAATAGAAATTTGTTTGTTCACTGCTTCAAACATTAATGACAAGAGTAGTAACAGCATTTACCTTTTTATACCAGCTAAAGTTTTACATTATTTATATTTATGCACTAGTTAATCACATTTACACTGTTTCAACAAGGTGTTGTTTCCGGGCTTTGTGTTTATGTTTCGATAACATTATTTTGTTTTTTGGGATCATGTTTTACTTCACAGGACTTGCATATCTAAAGTAAGAACGACATTATGCAATGAAAGTGGTAATGTGCCCTCCCCAGCTTAGCTGGTCTTTAATTTTCTGACTCTCTATGTTTCATTCGTCATTTTTGGGTTTAATCTTGGTGCTTTTGTAGTCTTTTGTTTCAATTTGTATATATGTTTCTAGATTTTCTTGATGGTTTCAGTCATAGTCAAAGTTATCTTAGTATCATCAAAGCATTATAGGCATTAAAGTGTTATACTTGCAAATGCTTAATGCATATTTCTATTCTGATGCATATTTTGAGGTGTTTTGGATATAAATGCACATTTTTCATAAGAGTCAAATGATTTTATAATACGAAATAACCAAAGGTGATGATTTGAACCTTTCACTACAATGGTTTATGTTCACCTTTGCTGAAAGAGCGTAATGTGATGTAATATTTAAGTGCGAATTATTGTCCCCTTAAGCTTGAACACTTGATTACAGCTAATGATGCATATTGTCTTAGTTAATATGAATTCATTTGTTTGGCATAATTTCTGAAATTCTTGGTAATTATGCACATAATCGAATTTTCTATATTAGCGGTGACATTACATGGATGATTCAGGTAAGTAGGTATACCTATAATAATTTATTTTTTTAAATTCAGCTGTACCTAATATTATTTTTATTTGTAGGTATACCTCTTTTAAACCCTGGACTTTTCTAACTTCAGGTGCAGTGTAGATTTCTTAAAATTTCACCCACATGTAAAATTGTGTTTTCATATAAATTTCAGGTATCTAATGTTTCTTTTACTTTCAGGTAGTTTTCAGTGTTGGTATCTGTTTATAATGTTTATTCCATATTTCTTAATTTTAGGGATATTTTTCATTTAAGGGTACGTTTTGTTTCCCTTTTGTCTTGTAGGTACAACTACTTCATGGTAGGAAAGCAATTCACGGGGCCCCAATAAATATAGTCCGATGAAGAAGGGAAAAGTGGATTAATAGGGCTTCCATTGATTTCAGCTGGGATTTTCTAGGTTGATTTCGTTAAGGGCGAACCGACCACTACTTAAAAAAGAGGTAACGAGCCGGCGCAAATACCTCCTGGGTGGTTTTGGAAACTGCGAAATTTTAGAGCACTCGGTGCTGTCGATTTTCCCGATTTCCTGACACTTTCGATAAAATTTCCACAGAGACAGAAAATAGAGTCAGTTAAACTTGTTTATTTGTAACAATACGATATAATACGAAACAAATCATTGATTTAAATCATTAAATTGAAGTCTCTCGCCTTTTAGCGTTCATATTATTTATTATTTCAAAACTAACTGTAAAATCTCATTATAACTCAGTTAGTATTTCAGTGTACTTCACAAGGGACGCTAAATTTCTGAAATTTTGAAATCATTTAACCTGAAATAGGGAAATTTTCGTAAAATTGACAGGACCGATTTCTCTAACGCTAATCGAGTCTCTTTTAGGAATTTTAGGTTCGTGGAAAATGAAAATTGGGACCCCGTTGAAGAAAACTAAATCGAGACAGCTTCTGGAATTAATGTCTCCTTTAATTTATAGTATTTTACCTAAAGACACATTTTTATAAACGTTTGTCTCTTAATTTACCACCAATTTTAATGTATTTCAGGTTTTTTTTAGAATTTTGATACGCCACAGTGGCTTTAAAATTGTGTCTAGACGGTTTACAGGCATTTCAAGTAGTTTTATTTTGATTTTAACTATTTCAAAGAGTCTAAAATTAAAATTCCTGGTTCTTCCATGCCGTTACACCTCAAAAAGTTACTAAATCTCTCATCTAGAAGATTCAAGAAAATTTCAAATTTTTTTCTTTCTCCGTGGACCACGGAAAACATCCAGATTTTCCTAAAACGCTCTAAGGGTTCCATTAGAATTGTAGAAGCCTCTTATGGTTTTAGAATTTTGAATATAGAAGGCCTAGAGAAGCTTCAAAGGTTTTACACGTTTTAAAAAGAAGGTATAACAAGTTCTTTTTTTTTCTTCTAGTGCCTTAAATGATCTAAATTGCCTTTAAATCAGATGTAGGAAGTTTGTAAGACTTTTCAGTTGTTTCTATTTTAATTCTATACATTGGCGAATTCCTAAACTTATAAGGAAGATTCTGTACAATTTTCTGGAACCTTCAACATCCACAATTGCCTCAAAATAAAATCTAGAACGCTTATAGACGTAGCAGATATTTTCATTTTGATTTTAAATAGTTCAAAAAATCGAAAATTAAACATCATAATTAAACATCGAATCTAGGAGGTTTAAGGAAATTTCTATTTTCTTCGTTTAGCTAAAACCATAGAAAACATCTAGATTTTCTTAAGTAATTTCTACTATAACTTATAATAAGTGGTTTCGTTTTGATTTCAAAGAGACACTAACAAGTCTGAATAATGCTAAGGAAGCTGTGGAAGTTCCTTTAGTATTTTGGATGTCTAGAATGGGTTTAGAGTTGGATGTAAAAATTTCCAAAATTTAAGACATCAAAAAGTAGATAAAATAAAGAGTTTCTTTTATTCTAGAACCTTAAAATACCGAAAGTGCCTGAAAATCGAATCTAGGGAGTTTATAGGAGTGTCAAATTGTCTCTATTTTAATTCTAAACATTTTATAAGTCTGGAAGGATATTTCCATAGATTTTACTAACTGTTTCAAAAACAAATTTAGATGGGTTTAGACATTGCATTAGATTGACGTTAGATGGGTTAGACAAATTGCATAGATTCTTCTACAACCTCGAATGATCCATATTGGAATAAAATTAGATATAAAAGTTTCGTGGAAGTTTAAATCTCTGAGCTGCATGGAAAAAATACAAATTTCCCTAAACGGTACCAGGTAGAATCTGGAAGTGTTTTGGCTTGATTTAGAACCTTTAGAGCGAAGTTTCTTTAATAATACTGTAGCGAATGCCCCGTATAGGTCGTTGTTAGGGAAAAACAAGTAGTTGTTTATGTAATTGTGAAATGTAAATACTGATGTCAGTGTAGTACAAAATCTCTGTGTGTAAAGGCTGTTGTAATTTCGGAAGAACTAAATCTGTTTGTACGTAGAAACGTTACAAATTTGGGGGCTCGTCCGGGATTTGGTAAACCGAAGTAGCGGAAAAATTTTGGTGGACCTGGGATGGCGTACAGAAGTGATGGCGATGGCACGCGGCGGAGAGGCGAGGAGTGCAGTCTGTGCGGCGTTATGGAGTTGTTGAGCGGCTGGCGCGACTCGAGATTCCACAGGACTTACAGCTAAGTTAGATTTAGGATAACACTCGAATGGATTGACTGCGTGCGGCTGGCGCGCGTGGCCCGTTTGAGTGCTACACCCACATTTGTATCTCATATTGGGAGACGGGCGCTGTTCATCTTTAGTACAAGAATTGGTGATGGTTGACCACTGGGTTGTGCGTCTGGAACCATGAAGCAGTTGCTGGGGATTTCAGTAACTGCAGGAGCAGCGAAGGATTTCAAGAGACAGGTCCCTCTTCTACCTGGAGCATTGGATGGGATTGGTCATCCCTGGTGTCTCTGATGGTCAGAAGTAGGATTGGCCTGCTTGGAGGATTTCAAGAGACAGGTCCCTCTTCTACCTGGAGCATTGGATGGGATTGGTCATCCCTGGTGTCTTTCATGGTCAGAAAGAGGATTGGCCTGCTTGATTTCGATTTGCTGCTGATTAATTTTTGTACAAGATTTGCAGTCTAACCCGCTCAATGGAGTTAATCAAATGGATTTGGCAAGGATCAGGCGGAATCTCTGAAGAAGGGGAGAAGCCGTAGCAGTAGCAGCAGTAGCAGTAGCCGTAGCTGTAGCAGTAGCAGTAACCGTAACCGTAGCATTAGCAGTAGCAGTAGCCGTAGCAGTGGCAAAAGCCATAGCTGTAGCAGTAGCCGCAGTAGCAGTAGTAGTAGCCGTAACCATAGCAGTAGCAGTAGTAGCAGTAGCCGTAACAGTAGCGGTAGCCGTAGCCGTAGCAGGAGCAGTAGCAGTTGCACTAGCTGTAGCAGTAGCCGTAGCAGTAGTAGTTGCAGTAGCAGTAGCTGTAGCAGTAGCCGTAGCAGTAGCAGTAGTAGCAGCAGTAGCAGTAGCCGTAACCGTAGCAGTAGCCGTAGCCGTAGCAGGAACAGTAGCAGTTGCAGTAGCAGTAGCTGTAGCAGTACCCGTAGCAGTAGCAGTTCGCTGATATGGACTGCTGTGGAAGTAGATCGTCCGAGGGTCGAGGGCGACCCTGAAGACGGGGAGGGATAGTGTAGCGAATGCCCCGTATAGGTCGTTGTTAGGGAAAAACAAGTAGTTGTTTATGTAATTGTGAAATGTAAATACTGATGTCAGTGTAGTACAAAATCTCTGTGTGTAAAGGCTGTTGTAATTTCGGAAGAACTAAATCTGTTTGTACGTAGAAACGTTACAATACATATAATAAACGTCGCTAATCTCATATATTCTGCACATTGCATATTTTGACGAAGGCGCGCACCCGCCAAAATCCCAACAGCGTATGTTTTGGCGAAGGTTCGCATCCGCCAAATAATACAATTTACAAAATTCTATGTTAGTTGCCGTTTCACTTAGAATATCACTAGAAATTCTGTGTTTATACAGGAGTGAACGTAAGTGTTATACTTACTTGCACTAATTAATAATTATAATCCTACTTGGACCTGTAATTATTGGGTTCGTACGAATATAACGAAAACAGAAATAAATAACTGACTTTTATTATCTACGTGGGGGTTTTATTACAAGACTAATTACATGTAAAGCTCGAGACTGTTTTACCACTGCGGATTCAGTTAAATCCAAAATCCATCGATAAATAACACTATTTGACATCATTGTAAAGGTGTATGTTACTTACCTTAAAACCTCTTGCGAGGTACGTCTGGTGTACTTAAATAAATCTATGCAGGAAAAATCGTACCAAAAAATTTAAAATCTAAAGGATAATTTGTGCGAAAATTAGAGATACATTGTTTCAAAACATTCATGAAAGTATATTTAATTCCGATTCTCTTTCTTTGCATCTACGGACTGAAGCATTAATAAATTAAAAGCAATAATAAACGCTCGTACTGAATCTGTTACCCGAAAATCTCGTTAAAGCTCAAATAGGTTTATACAATTTTAGTCTTTTTATCACACAACCTCGAGGAGTTGCAAACGATCCATTAAAATTAGTTCGCAAAAATATTCATCTAACTACTTTCTCAAAGTATATAATTTTACTTTATAAATTATCCGAAATATGACAATGAAACCTGCGCGTAAAAACGCTAAAACTCCCAAAATTTAATACGACAACGACGATCTCAGTTTCGATTCATTACAGATGCGTTCACGGTAATACATATTATTAGAATATAGACACATATAGAAGGAGATAGAACGATAACCGCTCCTGGTAGTGTAGAAGGGTTTTCATATAAGTGTTAGCACTCCCTTGAACACTTCATCTAGACATTCTGCGCGACGAACCTGCAGACATCGGACACCTACCTACGGATTTTCCCCTAGACTATCCCTCTAACCTCCTAAAGGTTGTCGTGGTCGACGTAGGAGATGTTCATCCTCTGCAGGAGGTCCTCCGCCGCTTTCTTGATCTTCTCGTCCTGGGCGCCGACCAACAGCACCGCCCCGTGCTTCAGGATGGTCGCCAAAGGGGACAGCTTCTCCGAGGAGAGGCTGCCGAGGAGCTCCAGGCACGCCTCCATGGTCTCGATCCTGGTGGTCTTGTACGCCTCGGAGTCCTGGAAGCGGCGGACAGACCGATTTTGTAGTGGGGATCGGATTAGTTTACGAAAATGAAGCGAGGAGGAATAGGGAATCTAAGGGAAGGTTTTTATAGTAGGGGGTTTTGATGCTTTAAGGGTTGTAATGATCATACGATGGTTTCAAAGGAGTTGCAGGTGTCTTAAGGAAAATACGACGTGTAAAGTTTAGTGTTTTTAAATTATTTGTGACACTGAGACACTTAGGTATGGCAATTGTACCAAAAAACATTTTATAAACAACTTCACCTTAAGAAAAACGTGATATTTAAGATAGTGAGTTCTGACTCACTGAATGAAATAGAAAAGTCTCTTTTGTAGGTTACAATTGTACTGATCTTACAATATTTTTAGTAGTTAAAAGTATCCCAGTGAGAAAATGACATTTTTAAAGTAGTTATTAACTGTTCAATGGAGTAGAGGAGTCTTTAAAGAACTTAAACAGATATTTTTAGAGTTGTAAGTATCCTAATGACAATACGAAATTTTAAAGGTAATTGGTCTATAATTTGAATTTTTGGAGTTTGGCGTTTTTATAGAAGTTGTAGATATCTTGTCAGCTTTAAAATTTCAAAGGAAGTTGAAGAATTTCGAGAAAATTGTAGAAGATTGTATAGAACTGCAATTTCTTAAACTCACATGAAGTCTGAAAAAATATTTATAGTAGTAATGGTGCCAGAAAAAGTTAAACAAGTTCTAAGGAAAGTATAACGCTTATGTTAAATGTTTTTAAGTGAGTTCTAATACAATTCCCGAAGTTGCGGAGTCCTTAAAATCCTTATCCTAATTATAACAAAGTGATAACATTGTAAAAGCAGTTGCAGTTGTCATACAAAAATCATGACGCTTGATATAAGGAGTTCTGATGCATTGAACGAAGTTGGGGAATTTTAAATATACTTTATGTAATTGTAATGATCATACGATATCTCAAAAGGACTTGCAGGTTTAGGAACATGTGACGTATAAACCCTATCGTTTTTGAATTAGTTTTGTCAAAATTAAAGAAGTTGAGAAGTTTCTAAACAACTTATGACAGTAGTAACAAACTGATAACATTCTATAAAGAGCTGCAGTTGTCTTAGGGAAAAGGTTACGTTTGAAATAAAAGAGTCCTGGCACACTGAAGAAATTATAAAGTTGCCAAATTGTTTGAAACAGTTGTAGAATCATAAACTTTTTTTAAAGGAGTTGCAAAGTAAATTAAGGAAAATGTGACACTTAAAAGTAACGTATAACCTTTTTATAGCAGTTTTCAAATGTCCAAAGATGTAGACGAGGCCTTAAGGCACTCTAGAGAATTGTTATGCATTTTTCAAATATTTGGCGAATGAGAGCTTTCACCAAATAATACAATTCCCAAAATCCTCGGTATAATTCGAGATATTTTTAAATGAGGACATAATTAACAAAGTTGCAAGGTGCCCAAAAACAATTGTCATAATTGCAAAAAACTGATAACGGGTTAATAGCAATTAGAAGCAAGTGAAGTTTGAAATAAGTAATTCTAACGTAAGTTTGAATGTTTTCTAAGCTACTTGTTACAATTGCACAACATTTTTGAAGGGGTTGAAACTATTGGAACGAAAATCAACACTTAAAATGTAGCTTGTAATCTTTTCTAAAAATTCGTAGTTTTGGCAATTTTTTGGCACGTTTTTTTTTTTAAAAAAATCTCGTAAAAAAGCTAATTAATGCCCCAAAACGTTTCTGATTTCAACCACCACTGCGTAGCCTGGAAAAATCAAGGCACTATATTTTTGAAT
This sequence comes from Cryptocephalus primarius, assembly GCA_963576515.1. Lineage (NCBI taxonomy): Eukaryota > Metazoa > Arthropoda > Insecta > Coleoptera > Chrysomelidae > Cryptocephalus > Cryptocephalus primarius. Next base: position 1,031,542 of record OY754945.1, on the reverse strand, counting down.
ATACTTTAGCCTGGTACTTGGAGGGTTAATTTGTAAGGACACTGCGTCATCAATATTTTATAAAATTGTGTAACCTTTTCTAAAAGTTCTTAGTTTTGGCAATTTTTACCACATTTTTTTTAGAAAATCTTGTAAAAAAGCTCTGTTAATACCCCAAAACGTTTCTAATTTCTACCACCGATGCGTAGCCTGCAAAAATCAAGGCATTATATTTTTAAATATAGGTACTTTATCCTGGTACCTGGGAGGATAATTTGTAAGGACACTGCGTCATCAATCTTTTATAGCATTGTGAATTATTACACGACAAATTTTGATGAATCATTGAATATTCCAAATTCGAATCTGTGCTGCATACATTTACAGGCTCTGTATTCATTATTTGCTACCAGCAAATAGTATTTTTATTGAACGAAAGGCCCCCATGCAATTCGTAAAACGTTTGAAAATATCTGATAGCTTTCTAACTTGGATCTTCTCACTATACAAACTCCCTTACTTTGAATATGCTCAAGGCCCGTTGCTGCTGTATCTCCGTGGGCACGGGCTGAGGAGCAGGCAGGTTATTGGGGACGAAGGGGTTCAATCTCGGCGCGCCGCCGCTCTTCTTTGTTTTGTTCGCCGTGACGTCCTCCTTCAGCCATAGCTGGCAGCTCTTCGACTTGGACAGATCGCTGCTCTTCTCGCAGCTCATTATGATGTTGTCGCTCGAGAGCGTCGACTTCCTCATCTGCAACAGCGTGTTCTTGTCGTACTTGATCGAGTTCAGCTCGAACTTGTAGTTCTCGTAGACGGTCTTCACGTACTTGCTCCCCTCCTCCTCTTTGGGTCGCTCGGCGGTCGAGTTCTCGTCGAGGCTGCAGGTCTGCTGCAGCTTCTTCTTCGTCACTTCCGCGTGTTCCATTTCGTCGCTCTTCAGGTTGGGCAGTATGTCCTTCTCGAGGTAGCTTTCGGAGTCGGTGCTCATGCTGAGGTTGTCTTCGTCGTCGTCGGTCTTGAAGTCCGCCAGTTTGAAGGGTTTCGCGTACGTCTTCGCGACGTACGTCTCGTCCTCGTCGCTCTCCTCCGTCGCCTCGGGCAGGACCAACGTGAGGTTGATGTAGGACTCGCACAGGCTCTCCCACTTCGTCTGGAGTTTCTTGATGAAGTTCTCTATGTAGTCCAGGTCGTCGACGCATTTCTCGTTCTCGTCCCTGGCGAGGATCTCCCTGAGGTTCCTCGGGCCGATCGAGTACTTCTCCATGCCGTCCAGGCACAGCTCGATGAGCACTATGATCTGCACGACCTCGGAGGTGTTCGCCTGCGTGTACAGGTTCGCCGCTTTGCTCAGGTTGCCGACTTTCTGCGTCAGGAACTTGAGCCCCGGTCTGACGTCGAACTCCCTGGACCGCACGTTGGACACCTCGAGGCACTTCAGCAGGACGTCGACGTGCTTCGCGTTGACTTTGGTCAGGACGCCTCTCAGGCTGCACGAGTTGATCTGCAGGATGTTGAGGATGGGCGTGATGTGGTTGAGGTTCTGGAGCAGCGCGCTCGACACGGTCTGTATGAGCATCTGGTGCGCCAGTATTCCGACGACGAGGTTCCTGAGGGGCACCCTGATGGTGTACAGGTCCTGGTTGAGCATCGCGTTCGTATCGAACGGGTACAGCAGGAACACGTAGCTTCGGTCGTCTATCGTGACGCTCCTGTCGCACTCGCAGTTCTTCCCCTGACACTTGCCGCACGTCCTCTGGAACTGCATCAGGAACACCTGCTGCGCGAGCTCGTACAGGCGCTCGTTGTCGGCGACTGTGCTGTCCTTCCTCGCGGCCACTTTGACGGTCGCGAGGTCCCCGTAGAAGCTGTCCGAGTTCTCCTTGAAGGCGAGCGTCAGCTGCTGGAGCGGGTTCAGGCTGATCGAGCACGCCCTGTGCATCGCCAGGGCGAGGATCTGCCACTGGTGGCCGGTCATGATCTTGCCGGCGGTGAGGAGTACGTGCCGCATGCACGAACTGCCTGTGGACATATCGGGTATGAGTGGAATGATTAACAGCTCTGTTAAGTTTGCTCATAACCTCACTGTGGTATTTACCGGACAGTACAATTTTTTGGTATCTTTATTGTGGGCTTAAGTGGCACGAAGGATTCTTTTAGCTGTGCCAGCTGGATTTGAATGGAGTGTGTATTGTAGTAGCTCCCATTACGTCTATTAAACCAGCTCACTTTCATAAGTCTACATTCTTTCTAGCACTATATTTTATTGCTAATTTATTACGCAAAAAACGATTTTATTGCTCCACTCCTCTCCGAGATAATGGAGATAATCTGGCTTAACACTTAAGTCAGGTCACCCACACTTATATTTCCGGAACCGATGAAGATGCAACCCCTTTATCTCGGAAAGGGCTGGAGCAATAATATCGGGTTATAAAGTAAGCGGACTGATGAAATGGATGACCTGGCTTAAAAGACATGCTTCCATTACCCGTCAGAAATGACGAAGGAATTAAATCTCAACGTTACCTAAACGCGCGATGTTCTCAGAGGGCTGCGCCACGCACTCTATGAGAATCAGCAGGAGCTGCTTGAGCGCGAGGGTCGCCCCGGGGTGCTCGAGCCGTTCCTGCGCGTCCTGCAGGTGGTACAGGTAATCGACGACCAACTCGCTGGCCAGGCCGCAGCAGTGCTTGAAGTTCTGCCAGACCTCTCCTGGCACCTTGACGTTCTGCCTCAGCCAGTTCTGCACCATCGGCAGGACGATGTGGTTGATGCAGTACAGGCCGAAATTGACCCCGGGGTTCGCGATCAGGTCCCTGATTAGCTTGAAGAGCGTCTCGACCACGAACGGCTGGTTCTTCGGGGCGGACAGCATGGAGGCCGAGGCGAGCCCCTCCAGGAGCACGTAGTAGATCCTGAGGACGTTGCTCTGCTTGTCCATGTGCGCTAGCGACGTCTTCTCCTTCTCGTCGACGGCCTCGTAGTCGTCGAGGGTGGAGAGCGGCTCGTAGCTGAGCCGGTCGACGTCGGCCCTGTCGAAGCTGACGACCTCGACGTTCTGCATCGTCGGGTCGACGAGCTGGGGGTTCGTGTCGATACCGACCCTGTGGGTGAGGTTGAACGTCGGGCACTTGGGCATGTTGTGGACCATTGAGAGGATCGCCGCGCAGCTCTGCAGCAGCTTCAGCGACTCGACGCACAGGTCGACGGGCCCGAGGAGCGCCGGGAACTCGGCCTCCTTCTCGAGGAACGAGAGCTGCCGGTGCTGCTGCTTCTTGTCGATGAGGCCGCTCGGGGCGTTCGGCGTCGCGGGCTCCGCGGCCGGCGCCTCCGGGGCGGAGCTCTTGACGTGCGAGAGGAGGCAGAGGATGTAGTCGAGGGCGGCGTTCGCGAACACGAGCGTGTTCTCGGTCGCGAGGAAGATCTTGAAGACCTCGAGCACGGCGGCGGCGTTGTTGCGGGCGTTCGCGACGCGCAGCGTGCCGAACAGCGGCCGCCACCCGGAGCAGATCTCCGTCCTGTTCGCCTCGACGAACTCGCAGAGGCAGGCGACGATCTGGTCCTGGAAGGAATCGTTGGAATAGTTTTCGAAACTTCTTGCAAAGGGTACTGCGTTTACCTGCACGTCGGAATCACAAATTTCGTAGCAGAGCAGGTTCTCGAAGGGTTTGATGAGTGCCTCGTTGAAGTGGAAATGCGGCAGCTCCGTCTGCTCGTTCAGCAGAGCTGTGACGGCGTCGTGGATACACGTGACGGCCTTCTTGGATATCGACCTGTCCTTGTGACAGGCCGCCTGCATGAAATGCGGTCCCACGATCGACCACACCTTCATGATGTGTATGAGAGGCCTTCCAGATTTGATGCACTTGAGCGTCACCTCCCCTATTCTGTGCAACAGGAGCGTCGCGGGCGGCTTCTGCTCGATCTCCAATTCTCTCCTCCACCACTTCTTCTGCTGCCTCGGGGACTCCTCGTAGCCCGTGAATAGCTGCAGAAAGAACAAAAACAGTTACACCAGGAGGTGCTGTTTGCTGTAATGCTTCACCTGCGTGTGCGACGCCTTGCACAGCTCCGTCAGGAAGCTGCACAGCCCTGGCAGGGACAGCCTGAGCGCCGCCGAGTGGAACAGCTCGTCTGCTTTCTGGGACAGCACGCAGCACACCTTCGCCGCGTACACACCCCTTAGCAGGCCCTGGCCCTGCGCGTTATTCGCGCCGCTTTTCTCCACGATCTCCCCTATGGTCGTGTCCCCGCCCGCCGAAGGGTCGTTGGACGGGTAAGAGGAACTGTGCAGGAAACTGTACACGTCCACGCTGCGACCAAAGACATTTATCGAAACGAAAAATAATAAGAGGGTTAAAAGCAGTAATAGTAGTCTAGTATACTAGAATGCTTATCTGTATTTTAGGTTTACCAGGTCTCCTCGTCGCTGTTCATGTTGAAGGACATGTGCAGCTTCTCGTGGGAATCGGTCTTGGCGGTCGAGGTGACGATGTTGTTCTGAGTGTTCTGAGCCACCATCAGCAGCTGAGTCGATCCGGTCTTACTGAACAGCGAGTGCTCCAAGGTGGCGACGGCGACGCATGCGTTGAAGACGTGGGGCCAGCAGGCCGCGCTGTGGCAGCCAAGCTCCAAGCCTGGGAAGGCAGAATAAAGATTTTTTGATAAGGGAAGATTGGTAGGAAATGAGGTGGTTGTAAGTGGTGACGGGAAGAAATGTCTAGTTACCTTTCGATAGAAGTACGTCTAATGACAAAGCGTGAGATGCCAATAATTTACTTCCTTGCATCTTGCAAGAAGATGAGGCTAGAAGTGCCAAGATGCTGCTGCTGCGAGATTGGAGCTTCAGCGTGTTACTTAAACTTGCCGCCTAAATATAAAATTTAACAACGAAACATGATTGTCATGTGATCGTACTATACAAAATAGCATCTAAATTGTTTATCCCAACTTTCTTACCTTATGCAACCCCTCCAAGCTGGCGGTTATGATGTCGTCCCTCAGTTTCTGTTTGTACTTTTGGCGCGCCCTTCTAGCGACCAATCGGCTCAGGGCGGAGGTGCCTCCCAGGTGGGGTTTCTCTCCCAGGGGGGTGCCCAGGACCGACACGACCGACGTCCAGCAGCAGGTTAGCACCCGTCTGGATAGCTTTATCCCTGCCTCTATTTCCACGGTTGATTCTGGAGTGCCGTGGACCTTTTGGAGCTTCTGCCAATCGGAGAGGAGCTGCGAAGGGCACAGACCGCCAACATCTAGAAAGGCGTTAAGTGGAGTCAAAAGGAGGGATAGGCAAAAGTTTTTGAACATGGGAAGAAGAAATTTGCTTTGGGATCGAAATTGGGTATTGGCAACAAAGTAGCCAGAGTATATTTACACTACTCTAGTACGTTACAAGCCGTACTATTGGTTTACTGGTTTCGAAGACTGTACTGGCTCGAAACGCCATATGGTCTACAGTCTGACAGAATTATTATTTGGTTCTGTGACTTTCTAACCTGTCAACAGGTTCAGCAACGCCGGTTGCTGGGATCCCTTCGGGTCGTACCCAGCTGAGATCAGCAGGGACTTCGCCAGGACGTTCTGGTACAGCTCGCAGAGCCAGGTCGCGGAGATGTACACGAGCACGCCGCTGCCGTGGATCTCCTCGACGAATTGGGCTTCGGTGATCGGCACGTTAGTGATCTGAAACATTAACCGCTCAAACGAGCTACTGGTGTGATTATTGGTGCGATGAGGTTTACCTCCTTGTTGCTATCTTCGTATTGCCCGGATTGGATCAGCTTCAAGTCGAGGAGTAGCGCCGAGTAGGTCGCCAGGTACACCCCGTCTGCGTTCATGATGGTCGATATCTCGTAGCTTTGGGCTGAGTTGTGTTGGCAGCACTTCGAGGCGAACTCTTGTAGGACCTCGTCCACCTTTGAAGCGGAAACGATTGGTCGTAAGGGTCGAAGTGTGCTTAAGGAGGCTTACCTGGATAGATGACCTTAAGGTCATTAAGTTCGGTAAGAGTATGTGCTGCAAGGTTTTGACGAAGTGTCTAGCGTTGTGCCTTTCGACGTCTGTATTGCACTCCTCCACTCCAGTTCTTCCCTAATATTGAAATGTGTTTAAAACTTGTGCAAACCAAGACTGATATCACTCACCAGGTTCAAGGACTTCGGTAATTTGTACAGCTTCTGCAATTGCTGATTCGTCAGGAAACTGTCGTCGTCCATTATACTGTCGTCTGATAAGGCGTCCTCTGGACCCTCAGTTGCGCCTGAGCAATCAGATTCTGTGCCACCTTCCACGTCTGGTACGTTACCTTCTATTCCGCTGCTGTCGGAGTCGCTTTGGTACTTCAAATTCGCAACGACGTCCCTAGATCAAAACGATTTCAATTTCTAGAGAATCCGTAAAGTTTTATCTGATTGCTCTAGCTCCAATTTCTTAAAAATCTCTTCAAAAAATTCTCTATTCACCTGTAAGGCTTCGGCAGTCTCGCCAGAGACTGATATGTTAAAGGTCCCGTGTAGTCAGCTTGCTCTAAAGTTACGTATCTAGCGTTAGCTACTTCAGCAGTCTCTTGGTTCAAACCTTCTCCTCTGCATAAGGCTTCAAGTGATCCCAAAAGCGCACCGACGCACTCCACACTGGCCAGCAGAATGCCGGGATCGGTGCATTGAGAAGATTCTTCTATTGAGTCCATGATCCTGAGGGGGAGATGGAGAATGTAGAATAGCTGCGGTCAGTAAATTTTGAAGAAAGGGTTTTTGGTGGCTTCAGTCTAATCTTCGAAGGAACACTGGAGTTGAAAGCATAGGGCGAAATTCCCTTATGGCAAAATGTGGATCTCTTGATCTACTTATTGCCAGATAGAACTCAAATTTTGGACACCGGTTTGGCGACAACTTAACCACAATCCAAAACCAAGAGGAATTAACTTAGGGCGTACTCACAGTCTTATGATTGCCATATCGTCTCCAGCGTGTCTCTGTATTGGTCCGCTTAACAACAATAAATCCGTGAGTCTCCCAGGAGACCTCAGGAGTTCCCTGGCCGCCCTGAGAGGCTCCAGCCTCTTAGGGGGACTCGGTAAAAGCAACATCCTGTGGAAGAGCGCCTCTAGCACAGGCCTGAGGGCTCGTTCCCTCCCCACTAGTCGCACCACTTGTATCCCGATGCTGTAATTACAATATTACCGCTCGAGGATCGGACGCGTTGCAGGATCTTACCTGTAGACGATCTTCGCCTGGCTGTTGGTCAGGCATTGGCCCGCAGGGTCGCCTGGAGCTCCCAGGAAGGAGAGCAGTGCAGGGCAGAAGCGCTGCCAGAGGAATGTGGTGAAGTGTATATTCGAATGGACCGTGTGCGGTAAGGTGCTGACTAGCGTCAGTAAACATTCAAGGAGGAAAATGGTCGTCTCGTTGGATTTCGGTAATCTGTAAGGAAACCATGGAAAACGAAAGGTTGTTTATGTCTCAGGGGCTCTAAAGATCAATTCAAAAAAGAACACATGAACTGACGGCTTAAACGGAAGGGTAAAATGTGTTTAATATTAAAAATACGGGATATAGTTCCTCACTTACACTTTAGTTTCTTCCAATTTACTGCAAATATACTGCATGACGGGAATGGCTTCGTTGAAGCAAGCCACAGCCGAAGTCTTCGTGTAGACCATTTCGGCGCTGCTTCCAGAATTTTTGTGTTTCTGTTGTTGCTGTAGAATTTCCTGGCATTCTTCATCTAAATAAATGAAGAAAGTAGAAGTAATTAGTCGATTTGTTATTAGCTGGATTCAATGCGAATCTTTCATTATCCAAGCTGCATGACAGATTGCATCTTCTGTTAGACCCCTTTCGCCTACCTAAGAACGTGCAGAACGCAGTCAAGGTCTGGCTGGCTGCGGCCTGCGCCGCAGCCCTCACGGGCTGCGTGCCACATTCGTAGGCCTCCCCACATCTGCTCAGCAGCAGCATGACGAGCCTCCCGTTCAACGCCCAGCTAGCCGAGCAGGCCAGGCTCAGCACGACCCTCAGGATGTGCACCTGCGTGTCTTCGCATTGGCTCAGCATGGACGAAGTTGCCATCAGGAGCTGGGAGGGCAGCCATAGCGAGTCGTCCTCCGGCTCGCTGCCCGTCTGGAAACGTTCGTCCCTGACGATCTTCTGCACAAGGAAATACACATGCCCAAATTGAACAGAAGGAATGAATAACATGTTTTTTACTCAGTAATTGCACGAGAAGTATGTAATACTCACATTCAATCCCGTCAGCGCCAAAGACACGAGCTTGCTCCTCTTGCTTTCCAAGGCGAGCTTGAACGGCAGGAAGCACACCGACCTGAGCTCGTGGGACGAGCTCCTCATGAGGTTATTTTGCGCCGCCAGCAAATCTGAAAACAAACATCAGTTCCCCGATTCGATCGGACCTTCCACCGTGACCTACCGTGAGCCTCCTGTGCCCTCTGCTTCAGGTTGCTCAGCTTCGAGCTGCCGGCCTCCTTGACGATGTTCAGCAGCAGATCTTCCATCTTAAAGCGTCGAAACGGAGGTGGAAACGATTGTATTTACTACCGCGAGACCATATTGCGGAATAGAGGATGTTTTGGTCGGGGGTAAGTGCGCAATTTCCACGGCCGGAAAATCAATAAGTAATACGGAGCAACAAGTTGAGGAGTGACGCAGGGAAAATCATGGCTCATGGAAGTGTAATTGACGTGGTGGACCTACGAAATCAGTGGAGGTGGAAAGGAGTAGTTTGTAACTATTTTGTCGTTATTTCTGAGGAAAATTTGAGTGATCGGATAAAATTTGATGACAAATCCGAAAGTTATGATGTGAATGCATAATTAGAATTGCAGTCGTCTCCATTTATCTACCCAATAACCCGTACACAGGATGGCATTAATATTATATCAGAATATTAATTTGAAATACATTAAATTTTTAAGTGGAAGAGTCTAAAGGTCACCTTTAAAACCATGAAACTACTTAGGTGTTCATTTCAGGTTGTTCAAAATTTGTTCAAACACATTAAATTGCTTTAGGAGATTTTAGAATCCATATGGCATCATCTAGGCACCTCGAAAATCTTAAAAGTGTTAGTTTTCACTTAAGATTGTTACACATAGTCTAAATATATTTTGGAATGCATTCAATTATATATGGGGTTGTAGAATCTATAGATCATCACCTAGGCACCTTGAAAACGCTAAAACTACTTAAGTTTTCATTTCAGGTTGTTGAAAATAGTCTGAAAATATTTTGAACTAAATTGCTTAGTCATTACTTGGGTACTTTGAGTGTACTCAAATTTTCAATTCAGGCTGTTACTAAGACCCTCAGGATGTACATGAAATACTTTAAAAATTACCTAAGTACCTTGAAAATGCTGAGACTACTTAGCTTTTCATTTTCAAATTACGTTAAATACCTTGAAGAGTTTGTAAGATTTATACATAAATACCTAAGTATTTTAAAACCCTTGAAACTCTTTACTTTCATTTAGGGACAAACTCCAACTACATGACGTCATAAATCAGTGTTAAATTAAACATTTTCGAAATAATTACGGTGCTCCTGATAAAGTTTTGTTATTTGTCTCGAAGAACAATACAATATTTAATCTTTCGTTGCTCTTACAACTCCCCTCCCTTAGGATAATGAAGGCACTTTAATTTGTGAATAGGGAGTATTGAGTTAACACATGTACTTACCTCATTGAATATACCCACAACACTTCCTGTTTTAGTTGGAATACTACGAGTTTAAAACAGAATGATACAGGAAACTAGGGACTGATAAACGTATCACAGAACGTTTGTTTAAAGGTGCTTCATATGGGATTGAGTTTGGATGTACGATAACTTCACTAATAATAACAATAGGGAACATAAAATAAAAACATGTACGATCCGTATAACATTAGCAATACGAATATGAAAGGATTAAGCCAAAAGTTGTGTAATTTATTTTTTATTTAACAATCTTTCAACTCTTTATGCATTTGTAAAAGTTTTCTGTAGTCACTATATGAAGGGTTCATATATTTGTCCATTGAAAAGCCTTATGGTCTTCGTTGGTTGGTCAAAAATTTCAAGAAAACAGGCTAAGGATTTTATTTAAACTTGTCACTAAAGTTGGTTATGTTAATAGTTACTTGAGGTTTCTAGATTTGACATTTCTGACCAACTTGATTGGTGACAAATTTAAAAGGCACCCCTAAGATAAAACAATTAAAGTTCTTTTAATTTCTCAGTAAATATATTTAAGTGTTTATTTTGCCAAATACTGGAAAAGTAATACTTAAATAAGTGTCATCGATAATCTGAAGAAACAATTAATAACAGTGTTGAGTGTATAATCATATGTAAGTAAGTACATGATAATCAATTAGACAAAACGCATGGAATTTCCAAGTTGATAACAATCAGGTAACAATCAAGTATTTGTACAGTGTTGTAAGTTTACAACCTTTTAATATTACAATATACACTATTCTAAAGCTGTTGACCTTTTAACAAAATATTTTTATTTCTTTGTACAGCGCACACATAAATTCAAAAAGCATATTTTATAGAGCTTAGAGATTGAATGGGTACCGCATTATTTAGGCGTTAATTTGAAATCTATTTCATCGACCCGTTGATCAGCTTCTTTCTCTAAAGCTATATACACAGATAGAGGATAGATTCTTATGCTAAATTAAGTCAGTAAATAAATTGATGACTGGGAAACTGTTTTGAGTTAAGGGAATTCTTTCATTTTCATTGTATAACTCTAAAAATGTAATTATAACCTCATTCATCAATTCATTTAAGTGGAATTTCATCACTAATACATCGATATGCTTTGTATAAATAAGCATTACCTATCTACCTAGCTAACATTTAACTAACGCAGTTATTGCAATAACCGGTGTGTTCGTGGCCGATGCAATACACCCGAGGGCTGTGCGAGCTGTCCCATATTCCAGGACCGCACCTGGAACACAAACCTGCCAGGGTGCAGGGGATCTCCCTCATCTGCCTGAACTGATGAAGGAGGCCTCTTGCTTTCCTAGCTATAACAAGCCCGTCCATGTACATCGCTGGAAGTGTAAAAAAGGAGGGGAAATTTAAGTAATACCAATAGGCTGTGTTGATGCATCACTTTGACTCACCCAACGAACTGAAATGCAATAACATCTCGTCCGGCCTCAGGTCTTGAGCTATGACGTCATCTCCGTACACGGATATGATAGCTAAACACAGGAACAAGTGGAAGTAATCAGTCAAGTAGTTAGCCCAGCAGGCCTCCCACATCTTCAACGCGACAGCCTCGGGGAACTCCCTCTTGAAACACCTGGAACATCACAAGATGTAATCAATGCAAACAATTTGCCATTGGGTGTTACAGATGTTTGGTTATCAGAATTACATGACGGTAACTCAGCTTCTCCAGCAGTGCTCAGGTACCTGAATATGTGCTAGTTAAGTTATCAGTCACTAATGAATTGGACAGATACCTTCCCATTCAGTGTGGAGACTGATGAATGCAATAGATCCCTCTAAGTGCCCAAATCACTTTCTTATGGGAACTCAAAAATCTTCACTTACAGCAGTATCCACCTGTGGCAGAACAGCAGCTCCATCGCGTCGTTGTGTTTCTCCAGGTGCTTGTGGAACTGCGGCACCATCAGCTTGATCAGCTCCCGCAGGTACCTTAGGCTCCTGTCCATGTCTCGGTCGGTCGGCGTGGCCACGAAGACCGCCCTCTGCATCAGACCGACGAAGCACCAGAAGGCGGCGACTTCGTCCTTCAGCTCGCAGAGGACGGGCGCGAGGAGGTCGCTCATGCCCTGCGTGTACCTGTCGGGAAGCACGGAGATAAGTCGTGCTGAGAGAACCGGGGAACCTTACCCCAAGCCGGGATTGTAGATGGCGTAGTTCAGGAGGACGTTCTTCATGACTGTCAAGTTTCGATTGTTGTCCCCGGCGAAAAACGGATTTCCCCTGTCAGTCCTGACGACGTCCTTCTCTACGACGCTCTGTATTTTTCTCCTGAACTGGTTCAGTTGGTTCTCGTTCAGATCCAGGCGCCTTCTGCTGATCTCTTCGTACTCCTTAGAAAAAAAACCATAACACCTTCTACCCTAACCAAATCATCAACTGCAACCATCAACACTCGTCAAACTACCTGTCTCCTGATTTCCGCGATGTGGATCCTCTCCTCGAAGGTGCTCTGGTAAGGATAGACGTGGAGGAGAAACGGCCACACCTCCCTCCTTATGGCCCGGTCCATGCCGGAGAAGAACACGTATTTCCTCAACGTCAAGTCGTCCTCTAACTGGCCGTGCTCGTTGAACAAACCCCTGAAAGTTTCCTCCGTGAGCCTCGGCACCTGTCCCTCCTCCGGATGCAGCTCGAGGATCGACACCTCGGGCCTGCACACCATGAAGTGTCGGTAGGGGAGGTTATCTTCACAACCTAAAAAGTGATAGTTTAGTGAGTTTTGTGTTTAAAGCACTGGATCAAGTGGATTAGTGTTTCAGTGTTTAGTTAGTTGCACTTTGGAAATCACTAGGTGGAAATGGAGTTGGTGGAAAGGGTTGAAAGGTATGTGGCACTTTAAGAGTTAATAGAGAAGAGTCGTTCTCCTAATTTTTTTCCATTTTGCTATGAATGAAAGCTATGAAAAGGACAGTCTTGGGTCTTTGAAAATTCCATTTACGTCACCATTTTCACATTCAAATGTTTCTCCATGTACTATTCTCCTCCCTTGACTCACCTTTGACGTTTTTAATACTATGAAGCAAAGAGTGCCACTGATGGAGCACTTGAGCAAGATGATCCAAACCGCCATGGTGGAAATGTAGAATTTTGTACTGTGATTCCCTAGAAGCTACCACAAGCTGTCCACAGGTGCAGCTGTTATCGTTGAAAAATAGCCTCAATGACCTACAATAGAAGAATAACAGATTTGATTCGATCTGATTTGATTCCAGCAGGAGTTGTGAACAGCAAACCCGTTGTGGTGTTAAATTTGGTTCTAAACTCGTGCTGGAACAGAGCAGAATCCCCAGCAACGTTATTATTCATTTGTTCAAAAATCTGACGTTTTTCGAAGATCAAATTTTTAAGTGAATAGAACTGCAAGCGGAATGGATTGCTGTGGTAGTTACTCGACATTCACGAGTTCCATTAACGCCCTAGCTCGCCCGTGCTATTATAGCTATTACTCGATTCCTGCGCCTATGGCCAAAATCGATTATCTCTTAGTACCTTGCTGCCCTCCTTGCAACCCATGCCCACCGCCCGTAATGGTAAGTACAAGTGTAACCAATGGGTATTGCGTGAGAACTAAACGTTATATTTTCAGTGCGAAAAATGATGAAGGGCGTCTTCCCGGCCTACCCTGTTTGTCACATGCGTCGCTCACCTCATCTGACTCAAATCGACGCTGAACCTCCTGCACTGGTGCAACTTCTTCGAAGGCAGTATGGGGGAGTTGCTAATGCTATCCGGGAAGTTGAGGTGGTGCTTTTGGATCAGATACTCCGGAGTCGTGATCCAGTTCATTTGGCTGTCCGTCGAGGTGACCGATTCAGACCTGTCAAAATCGTCAAAGCCTAAACTTTTGTCTAAACCATTGATTGGTGATTGTAATTTTCTTGGGTATTAAAGTTTTAAAAAAATGTTTTATGCTTTCAGGATCGTTTCAATGGAGGTTTCTTTAAGAAACTTTTAACAGTTGCAATGAACAGATGACATATTTTAGGGAACTGTAGTTATCATAAAGACAACACGAAGTTTGAAATGAAGCTAACCGTGTGGAATTGAGGAGTTCCTTATGGCATTTTTGTAAAGATTGTACTGAGCTTCTACTTACTGAAATTGACCTGAAGTTTGAAAGTAAGTTTTACAGTAGCTTTAGCGTTGAATAAAATGAAACTTGTCGTTTTCAAATAAAATGTCAGAACGTTTTGATAAATGAAAATTGGAGCATTTTCATTATTAACATAAGGTTTGATGCCCGCCTTTCATTAGAAAAAAAAACAAAACATTTAACATTCAGACCCAGTTAGTCCGTTCCATTGTTAATCTCGCTTCTTTACAATACAAAAACTTCCTTCCATTGTAATTTCCTGACACCTATTCACCTTCGTGTAAATCGACAGCTTTATCTATCGTATTGTTCTAAATGGATCACTTGAGTGACACATTTCCAATAGTGCCTACAGTTTAAAAGTTATTTTAGTTTGAACGAATCAACTGAAAGGTTTATTCCACTTGTAGTCGCAATCATCGTTGGTGATAAGATGGCCGCTGAAATCCAACCAGTAAACGAAAATGGTCCTTTCCAAAGAAAAATTCGTAGATTATTCGTGATTGGTAAATGGTTCGGATATCTTCCGTGGAGTTTTAAGGTCAAGAAGTATACTATACCGTACGATGTGATCTTTGTACCTATCCAGATATGTTGCTTAGTACTTTTTATACAGGTAGTTATTGTAGAAACGTTTACCGAAGGCGCTGTTATTATTGTTTTACGTGATTTATTGTGTTTAGTGCAGATAATATTCGGCGGTGCTTGTTATTTAGGAAGCACTTTGCATAAGTGTTCATGGAACACGTTAATAAGAACGATTATTAAATTGGGAGATGAGCATGGAACTAAAATGAAAACTGGACGTTACAGGGAAATAATCTGCCATATATTCGTTTTTACAGAAATAGTTCTTTTGCTTTTCTCCAATAATCCTTTCGAAATAACTTCATTTTTATTTTGCGGTTTACTGGTATTTCAAGCAACATCAATATATTGGCACCTTTGGACAGTGAACGAATTAAGTAAAATAATCATCATTAAATACGAATACGTCGAGGAGATGATAACAAAAATTGTCACTCAACAACGATACTCATTGGAAGAATACAACAGATTAAGAGTAATGGTGTACCGACTTTTCAAATGCGTCGACTCGTTAAATACAATTTTCGAGCTGCCTTTATTATTAACCGTTGGACAAGGCTTTATTGGAATTCTGTACGAAACAGAGGCCGTGTTGCTTTTTGCTCAAATTCCTCTGACGATAATCAGAGAAAACGCGTTTTATTGGCTACATACCGCGGTAAGTACGACTCACTTTAGGTATTACAGCCTACCTGGTTCCTGGTGATTGAACGACCTACTCGAGAAAATCGCGAATTTTCAGACTTTCTTGTTTTCTTATCGCGCATTTTCCGACCACACCGTACCTGTAGGGATTTCCTTAACCCAGGAATGCGAGATTACCACTGAAATGGTCCATGCGCTGTAACAATGGCGTACTGATAAAAACTGACGCAAATTAAGCTTCAGGGATTTATACCAATCACACACGGCCTTTACTCGACCACGACTCTGCATGAACCGTTTAGTGGAAATCTCGCATCTCTGGATTAACCGACTTCGAGTACCTCCGAGAAAATAGCCAATTTTCCGGCCTTCGTGTTTTCCTATCGCGCATTTTCCGACTACAGCATACCTATGTGGATCTGATTAAATCAGAGACGCGAGACTTTCACTAAAATGTTTTATGTGCAGTAGCAATTGGCCTATTGGTTGGACTCCTAAAGCTCACCATAAACC